>JAABNY020000039.1:11811861-11822330 GCA_015164015.2 Brevimyrus niger
CATGTGGAAGCTGGTTGGAGGAACGGCAAGAGTCTGTGACGCTGTCATCAAAGCGAAAGGCGGATATTTTGAAGAGTCAATAAATCGAGAAAATTTTAAGACCCTGAACATTTCTCTTAGTCATTGCAGTATCTGATATTCCCTTGAAGTCTTTTATTATGAGGTGAATAAAACTGCTGCGATAGAAACATGCATTAAAAGCAAGTGTATCCAGACTTTTAACTGATGTACATGCTTGCAACAATCTCAAAAACCCTGACTTCCTTTTCTTCTTCCCTTCCTTCATGTCGCTGCCTCAGCCTGCACCCTGCTAACGCACTGCTCCCCTCCCCCAGAGTTGTGGAGTGTGACAATGGCGTTTGTGTCCACTGTCATCAAATGCCATTTTCACACTAATAGCTATGGTGAGGAATTTCCCCGAGAAGTATAACAGGCAACCACAGAGGCCAAGGATGTGCATCATCTGACAAACAGCCCAAAAATAGGGCCCTAATGCAGTCACAGGTTTATTGTTGCTCAGACATCGTTGGTGCAATACCCAAAATAGCCAGTGGGGGTGGGGGGGGGGGGGGGCGCAGTGTCTGGCTGGGCACCTGCCCATTTTGCCCAAACAATTGTAGGTTTGAATTAGGATACAGGCAATGACTCAGTATGACAAGATTTTGCAGGAAACACAATGACCTATCTTGACATCTGTAATTCACAAAATGCCAATTAGTCAAGGATCACTAGTGTGGAAATACCACCATTAATTAATGCACAGACAGGCCAATCCATCCGTCCATCCATTTTCTGTAACCGCAGGGAGTTTGCAGCCCATCCTGGATGCTACAGGGTACCAGGCTGGGGGCCTCCCAGGATGGGCTGCCCTTCCATCACAGAATCCACCCATAACTGTGAAACCACATTCTAATACCACATACAAGCACATACTTTCAAGAGGCTGGCACAGAGTGGACGGTTTCCTGAAACCAGGCCTGAAATGTCTAGAATGTTCTCCTAGAAGGTACTCCTATGGAATAATAAGTCAATACTAATATACTTGGATCCAAATGCTGTGTATTTGTAAGATGCTGAAGGTGAGCACCTGGTTCCCTCTGCCAAGTATGGAAGCATGTCTGGGGTTATTTTGCTGGTGACTAAACCATAGTATACTTCAAAAGTATTCCATTCCATCTGGGAATTAGGCAGTCCTTCATTGTTCAGCCAGATAATGACCTAAAACACAGCTCGGGATTTCACTAGAACCATCTGGAGAAGAAGGAAGGGGAATTGCAGCCTCCAGTCCCATTGAAATTTCATGTGACGAACTGAGTAGGAGACTCAAGGCAAAGTGATTCACAAGAATCCTACATATCTGGGTGCATCCTGCATATCTGGGTGTCCTCAGATGAAGCGAATGCCTTGTGTTTGTGAAGCCATTATGAAGGCAAATGGTGGCTTTTGATTTTAACTGCGTTTGCACTACTTACATTATTTTTTAGTATTTACAGAAAAAAAATACGATATAAACATCAGAGGCAAAAACTTCGGAACTTTTGACAAGAACTATATGTTGTACACTGGATATTTAAACTTACTGATTCAAAATAAAAAAAGATACTACTACTGGTACTACTACTACTACTACTAGTAATAATAATAATAATAACAGTGATAATAATAATAGTCCTTTCCATCACATTTTGGGAAGCTGTGGCAGCAGATTTTCATGCATTTCATGTCTCCTGTTGTCTGCACCAGAAGGACTCAAAACCCTCAGGGCTTTTCATTATCCCAAGCAGAACTCACTTTCTGGGTCCCGTCACTAGTGAGGTTTTCATTATCCCAAGCAGAACTCACTTTCTGGGTCCCGTCACTAGTGAGGTTTTCATTATCCCAAGCAGGACTCACTTTCTGGGTCCCGTCACTAGTGAGGTTTTCATTATCCCAAGCAGGATTTCCTTCTCCTAAGAAGCTTGTTGCCACCTACAGTAAAGTGTTTAACCCTAACCCTAACCCTAACCCTACAGTAAAGTGTTTAACCCTAACCCTAACCCTACAGTAAAGTGTTTAACCCTAACCCTAACCCTAACCCTAACCCTAACCCTACAGTAAAGTGTTTAGCACCAAGCAATGATTTAAATAAAAAAACTGTGTTTCTATCTTGTGGATCCAAATGCTACTGATGCAAGTTTGATGGAAAATTTCCTTTGTGTAAGAAATAAAACAACACGATACATTTGATTTGTCCCTAGTTTACAGGTTCCATGGCCCTGCTTTCTCAGGGTCTGGGCTTGTGGGGGTCGCCCACTGTCTTTTTCTTCAGGGTCGGCTTTGTCTCGTTCCCTGGCCTTCTGGCCTTCGGCTGGGTGGCTTGCAGGGACTGCAGGCCCAGTAGCGCGCAGAATCGGTTACACTGGTGCAGCGCCCTGAACTGGTCGATGAAAGATGTGGCACAATTCCCCCTGAAGCCCCTGTAGCTGAGAAAGCATCAGAGCGACAAAGCCGTGAACATGGCTGACTGCTTAATGGAGAGGTGAGCTTGCTTTAAATTCTCATCTTCTTTTGCATTAGCTTACCCCTTTCTACAGGTCGCTATGCCAACGTCGGTCAGCTTCATCCCCACACCTGAAGGGGTTAAAAACACCAGATGATCATGGAAACGGGTTTTCTGTCTATGATTCGGCAAAATCTCATTTTCAGAGAGATTCCAGACACGCACTTTTCCACGTTAGCACGTTAGCCATGCTAGCGCGATGCCCGCTGTGTACCTTGCATGTCCGTCACCAGCAAGTTTCCCTCCGTCTTGTGGAAGACCCAGTGCTGGAACGCGCAACTCTTCTGTCCCGCCTCTGTCTCCCGCCTCGTCAGGTTGACCTCCCTCCCGTCCCGAACGGAGTACTTCACGAAGTCTCCAATCAGCTCCTCCTCCAGTGTGGCATAAGGAATGTCATTGGAGGGCCGGTGTACCAGGTAGATGGGAATGATACTGGGGCAAAGGGGCCAAAGAGGCCAGAATCAGGACGAGCGGAAGGCCTGATTGGTCACCAGGACACTGGGGGTGGGTGTCATACTCACTCGGGAACTTCCCCAAAAGCCTCTGCTGATTCTGTCACCTCTTTGTAGGCCTTGATGTACTCCCGGGCCGTGTTCTGTGCATAACACTCCTGAACCATAAAACAGACATTTTAAACCAGTAACCCTCACATCTTATCCATTCATATTCATATACAGTAACGGCTTATCCCAGCAAAGGCATACTGATTTCAGTACTAAGCACACAACATCAGCCCATTGCTCATACACACAAAACCAATTTGTCACACGACAAATCGCACGATTTAATTTTTTGTGGTGTGAGAAGACGCCATAAGAAGGAGAACATGCTAACATGGAAAAAAGACAAAACTTTATTACTCACCGAGCCAATCATTTACACTGTTCATTGAAGTACAGATTGTGATTCAGTATTAAAAATGTATTGCCATTCTTCAGTTGAGCAGCCTTCAATTGCGGTATTTGCTTGCTGAGGTGTATGATTACGTATCACTTAATTCAGTATGATTCAAAAGCATAAACTCAAGGTTCCCTTTCAAGCCTTGCAGCCGGACAACTAACCCACTTAGTCTCAACACTACTCACCTCCACAGCCAGGCTGTAGTTCTTACAGACCAGCTCCTCACTGCTCTTGGTGCCGTAACTGACGGCGTTGTGCACCTTCAGCACGCAGGGCTGCCCAGGCCTGAAGGCCTCCACCAGACCGTCCAGGAGCTTAGCCCGGAAGGCCCGCCGGTGCATGCCCTCCCCAAAGTGGACCCCCTCGGTGATGATGCTGGCTGCCTCGTGCTCTCCAAAGTACTGCTCGCGGAGGAAGTCCTCCCTGAAGAGCAGTGGGGAACATCTCACATCCTCTCTGATGCCCTTTATGACTTCTGTAGAGAGACAGCCAGATTAACATCACTTATGAGTTAAAGTTTACAGAAATGAATACTATGTGGTGCCCCTCTACAATAAGGCTACCCTAAAAAAGGGATTATGAATGGTTTATAAGCAGGTTAGTTAGGTTGTAACACTTTGTAAATCATTACTAGACAATTATAAACAAGTTATATCACAGTTTTCTTCTTATTAATGAGTCACTACCATTTATAAGTGGCAAAGGGTAACCTTATTGTAAAGTTATACCTAGTATGTTTAGGTGAGGGGACTTACGCGCAGGACTGTGGGGAGGGAGAAGGTCACTCAGCACTGTGCAAGAGAAAGTGGCATCAAAGACGGAGCCGTGATGAACGACAAAACCAAGCCAAAACGACGCGCTTGTGGTGGTATACCTTCTGCGGTCAGGTGGAACCTTGAGGATGCCTCTCCATGAGGACCAGTGAGAAGACACTGATAGGTCCCCAGGTCCGAAGCAGAGGCCTCAACGATGGCCAGCGAGACCTGAAGGCGATCACCTGTACTGCAGAAGAGAGCAGAAACTCAGTTCTCAAGATGCATACAAGGGAGATAGCTCTTCATTAAAGGGGCCAAAAGGGGCCTTCAGATTGTCCCTGTCGATTAGATAGACAAGTGAGAGTCAAGATTGAGGCTGGAACAGTTTGCTATTAATCCAGCACCCCTGGAGTGATTTTGGCATTGAAACCCAAAGAGACAAAAAGTACTGGCTGTTGTAGTCTATAAAACAGTCCATGACCTCCTGCTTATGTAATACATTGCAACCACAATGGGCCAGATACCTCAATTCACCTCAACTCATTCATGCTCAAATGATGGCATGCTGGATGCTTATTCAGATGCTTAAATGAGTATCTGCAGGAGTGTGACCAGAAGCCAAACACAGTTACAGTGTACCTTCTCTCCTGGCTGGCCAGAACAGCGCCATCTTTGGACCAGACGATGGAGCAGTCCTCCGTGACGCAGCCCAGCAGGCAGAGCAGCCTGAGGCCCGTGTCCCTGCCCCTCTCTGGCCAGATGTCCCGTAACACGCTGGAGGCTGGAGTGACACGCAGGACAGTGGTTAACGCTCCATTCTGCCAGGTCCACCCATGCCTGAGAGAAGCCTCAAAAGCCCCTGGCCTTGTTAAACAAGCTGAGCTCTCTGGGACTCTGGTTACTGCTGACCGCCGAAACGGGTGATTCACAAACTGTATGCCAAAGTCTGCCAGCTGAGAAACCCCAGGGGCGGGAACAGCCCCTCAGTAAGGATGGCCTACCTTGGGACAGGCCAAGGGGTGTAGCAGAGGGGTGTAGCAGAGGGCTGTAGCCGAGGGGTGCAGCAGAGGGGTATAGCAGAGGGGCCAGAGTCACTAAAGAAAGCTTTACTTAAACCAAAGTGTTTTTTATGGTCATTATGATAATTGCTGTCACCAGGGGTGTCATTAGAGATTTTGAGTCCGATGAAAACATATCATATTGGGCCCCCAACTCAGATAAATCATATTATGTTCCAAAACTTTTATGGCCCCAGTCACCCAGGGCCCTCGGAATCATCCTAACTGCCCCCCCCTCCCCCCTGCCTATTACTGTAGTATTACTGCAGCATTTAATGCCAGCTGAGCCAGCAGTAGACCATTGCTTAAACAAGTTCTCTACTAGATGTTTTTATCTGAGTAACTGGGTACTGGAAAGTGGTGCAGTGTTCCAGGAGCAGGACAGGAGCAGCGTTCCGGTTACCTTCCTTCACCCTACGAGGTCGCTCTTCACTCGTTTCATGTCCAGGCCTTTTATGGGTCAGTGGTCCTGAGGACTTATCTCTGTTATGCTCTGCTGGTCGGCTATCTCCTAAAGTAGTGGTGCGCTTCTCTTCACTGGATAACTGCCCACTACACAGTCGGCCATTCTTATGATTGGCTGTTTCACACTGAGTCAAACGAGCCTCTTGGATTCGGGACTGTTGCTGCTCGTTCCCTGGGCCGGAGCTTTCTGTCACCGTGACGCCCTCCACCACTGCCTTGGTCCCACCTGCCCTGTCTGAACTTTCCAACTTAGCATGTATCTCCAGAGATTCTCTACACTCCTGTCCCGTTCCAGGTACCCCCAGTGCAGCTGCCAAGACCGCCCCCCCAGGGCAGATTAGGTCCTCCTTGCATTCTGAAGATGTTTCCTGTACACTGGGACGGATATCAGTCTTTTCCATTTCAGCAGGCCCCAAGGATGTCTGACTGTACACGTCCCCCAGACAAACCGAACCAGCATGAAAGAAGACGTCATGCAGGTCGAGCGTTAGACACGCGACGTGGTCTTCCTTTGAAAGTATCAGGTTCTCAGCCGTCACTATGATCACACTGGCAAGCTCCTGGCCAAAGGCTCTGACTCCATGAATGGGATCGGTCCCTGTGGGGTCAAAGGTCACGGCTGTCAGGGGACCTCCAAATGGTGCCGGTTCCTTTTCTGGAGTAGGGCCGTCACCGCCGAGTTCGACTTGTGGCAGGTCTCCATGAAGATCCTCATCATCCTGATTTAGGGAAACCTTCTGATGCACAGCTTTCAAACTGAAACTGTCACCGGTTGAGTGTGACACGCTCGGGAAGCTGGTGTCAGTCTGGCCATCTTCTCCCGACGCTGGGGCCTCATGCAGTGGGACTTCCTGCCAGCAGGGGGCCGCCAGTGTGCTAATGTATAGCTTCTCAGATACTTCCGCTTTTCCACAGTTGTCAGGGTAGATAGTCTCACAGGCTGGAAGCTCCTCAGTACCCATATCCACCGTCCCTGCCGTTCGCTCCCTGAACTCGTCCTTTCTGACGACACCCATCTAGATAGAAAAAAAAGAGAAAAAAAAACAGGTTAAATTCAATTTCATTTTAATTGCAGCATTACGCTCAAAACATCAGACAAGACTACGTCACAACCAATCATGAATCAGTTCAGCAAAACAACAATGATCATTTATCATGATTTATAAAAGACTGAAACAGACACTGAGAGACAAGCCAGAATTATGGTGCCACTGTTCACATAGTTTAATGCTCTTTGGTTTTAATTATTGTGAACAATGATCTGCCCTCCAATGAAAAATGAATATAGTAAAGTCATCCTCATTTTCATTCTACTCCAATCATGCAACCTTAGCAGCGCTTTGTTAAACCTTTCAGCTTCAGCCAGGCCCCTGTCAGATATCATTATCACCAAGTGCCTCTATAATTAGTTGTTTTATCTTTCTGTCTGTGTTTGTATGAACCAGCTTAAAGCCAGTTTAAAAGCTAAACTTCTGAATGCACAATAGTTGCAATAGTTCTCTGTCTCTATGACCATCAAACGATCAAGACAGAATATTTCACAACGCTGACACTCTAATGTTTCATTCTCAGATTCCACCTATAATGTATCTGTTGTACGTGTTTGTAATGAGTGTTTGTCTACAATGTGCTGGTTGTTCTTTATTGTCTGCTGTTGTACTTATTGTGTTTTATGTGTTGTAGTCTAAAGGTCAATAAAAACTTGACGCTTCACAGTGTCTTTAATAAATCTGCCAAAGACATATATGCATCGTGAAAGACACTTTGAGTAACAACATCCACTTAATAACCACATGTAAAAGTTAAGGTGTGTAAGCCGTGGTACTGAAGAGCTTGACCCAGATCCCTGAGCTCACCGTTGGCCACTGTGGCACCGGAACTGTACTGGAGTATTGAGGTACTCTGAAAATCTCATCAATGGTGCACACAAACACCTTCCTCTGGTCATCACATTCCTCGGTCATCTCCCACACTGTTGCCCTTTCCATCCCAGGAGTGGCCTCCATAATGCTGCCTGTGAAGGTAGCAGCAGCTCCAGGGTTTCTCATCTCAGAGGACCTCCACTGCTGGTCCAGGTCTATCTCCAGGCAGGCTTGGTTGCTTTCCACCCTGGTATGATCCTGTGGGCATGTGCTGGAGTTCACATCCTCCGCTGCTTTGGCGCCCTCCTGATCTGGCTGTAGTTCCTCGCTCTGGTCTGTGAGGGCCACGGTAGATGGGGTGTGGCTGATCGCAGTAGAGGATTCAGGGACCGCCAGAGTAACCGTGTCACAGTTTGTGCTTATCCAGCTGTCTGAAGACGGCCCTCTTTTGACAGGGGAGCACCACAGTTCTGAGTAATCACCTGACTCATCACCTCGCTGTCCAATCCAGGCCTCCATTCCCCTATAACCCGACACCGGCTGGCTCATGCTTCCTCCACACACCCCCTCCCCCGTGACCTTTCCCTGCGCTGACGGCAACTGCACGTGCAGCCTGTCCACATGACTGCCGGGAGCTGAAGGCACAGGATCCTCCCCACCTGTTGCCACCCGGCTGTTATTCAGCTCCAGCTCGTTTTCACTGCCGATCCACAAAGACGAGCTGTTGGGTGCCTCGTTGCCACGTTTGTTTACATCCCCTGGGCCGACAGGTCTATCAATGTCCTCTGCAAAATGAAAATCGCAGCTTGTTTCCACCTCCTGAGAACCAGAATCCTTCATTTCGAGGCCTGTACAGTTTCCCCTATGATCTCCAGTGGGGCGATTCAGATGGTTTCCCATGGTTTGTAGGTAGTGGGCAAGCTTCTCACACCACTGGAGTGGTAAATTGTAAGTTGTGCCAATTATTTATTTATTTATTTATTTATTTTGGGGGGGGGGGGGGTTAAAAAATGACAAAAAATAAAAAGTTCAGCACAATGGCACCTCGTGGCTTCTTTGTCATGGAAGCCAGACTCCTCTTTTCTCCTTCAAAAAGAAAAGAAATCGTCAATCTTTTTCCACTAAATGAAAATGTCTTCTAATCACTTCTAAGATGCAAACACAGAATTTAGTTACACTAATTCTGCAACAGCTGTTTTCCATTTAACTGTGCTGCATAATTACTTGTAGTTTCATCATTTCTGCGATAGATCCACCCCCCCCCCCCCCCCATCCTGGTTTGTTCCCTGCCTTCCACCCGTATCTCTCCTGGATAGGTTAAGGGTTAGACTGCAGTGGTTACAAAACATAAATTTCTGGACATAAAATTAAGAGAAGAGATATAATATATTAGACACTAAATAATAATAATTGATATCCATGGTGTGCAAAACTGATAGTAAGTGGAGGCATTGCAAGAGTCTAGGAATAAATATGCATTTACATATGTGCTTGTGGGCTGAGTGCGTTGGCGTGCAGGTCATAAACACTGTCCTACGTGCCTTTGAAGGGACCTCTCTCTGCTGCCATTCATGTAGGGTCTGCCTGAAGAGGCCATCGTGTTTATAGATTTCTGTAGTTTTCTTTGATATCAGTGCCAGCATATTCGAGTTATTAACAATATTCCTTTGTTGCTATAACCCTGTATTTGTTTGGTTATTTTCTTTTCATTAATAAAAATGTTATTTAATGAGTCGTGTGATGGAGAACAGGTAAGCTAATTCTCAGGGTGCTGTACTGAAGCTGGTGAAGACTAACCCAGTCTGTCATCCCTTTACTATGAACCGAAACCCACAAACTAGCAGCTGACGGTCGTCACTTTTAGATCAAACATCATTAATGAAAAAAATCTCTATACCGTATATACACGACAGATTACTGTAAGCCCTGCAATATTTGTGTCTCCATTGCAATGTAGAATAGTGTGACAGGAAGGAACTAATGTGGATGGTAGTTGCCCCTGGGTGGGGGGGAAGCCGTTTTGTAATGAAAAGGCAGCAGCGACGTGTCGTTGGACGGGTTCTTGGAAAAAGAAGTTGATTCAATAAAGGGGTCTGCAGTGAGCCGCTCAGACTGAGCTACCCGATTCCAGCGGTACTTTTTGATTTAAAAAGTGGTACAACAGTCGTCTTAACCTCGTATGCTACAATAGCGTGAAATATTATCATAATTAAACTCCTGATAGCTTGTCACATTGGAATTTTTACAGATACAATAACTCATAACAAACATTCTTGTATTGAAATATCAATATATGGTCTTGTCATTAATTCATTATAGTTCAATCTCACTGGCTAGTAGCTCACCTTTTATAGGCCTATAGTGTGTTACTGTATGTTTTTTAAATAAAGAGGAAAGTAAGATTTAGTCAGCTCTTTCCTTTCACGAAACAGCAGTGTATTCCTCTAAAGAAGGGTCAAGTGATGCCCCTGAGTTCACAGAAAGCTTTTCCATACCTGTTTCATGCCTTGGGGAGCTGGATTTACTGACGTTGATGCAGGAGCTGGGGTTAAAAAGCTGTGCTGTGCTTAGGGACTCTGGCTATTTTTACAGTGACCCTGCACCCCCTCTCCCGTACACTGATCTACAGTTAACTGATAGCGAAGACATGTGCTACTCTTGAACACTTAACACCGCAAATCTATATCTGTGCTATCTCTATGTTAGCTAGCATGCTAAAGTTTCACTCGTCTTTTCTCTTGCCGGAGTCCGCGCCCATCGAGTGACGCCTGGTGTTGGGGGGGGGGGGGGGGGGTGTGCGACGCCGCCCCCCCCACCCACGGGAAAAAAGAGTAGGGGTGTGACCCAACCCTCGGGGGGGTGCAGCGGACATTGTTGCCCGTGGGCGAGC
>JAABNY020000039.1:11822430-11833475 GCA_015164015.2 Brevimyrus niger
GTTTCTGTGCTTTTTCTTTTCTTTTTGATAGCTGTGGATATCTCTTTTCTTCTTTTTTCTCGGGGCGGGGGGCGCGGGGTTGGGGGGGGGGGGGGGGGGGGGGGGGGGGGGGGGGGGATTGGCCATGCCGCACTCCCCACACCAGGTAACATAGATATGTCGTTCAGCGCTGACTGCAGGGGTGACACCAGAGACTTTTGGCCCTGTGAAAGCATTCGATATTGGGCCCCCAACCCAGACTAAATCCAATAATGTTCCAAATTATTTTGCTCTCCAGTCGAACTACACACAGCCACTACTGAAATTATGTATGTTAATTTTGAATTTACGATTCAGGTAAACACAGTGATCATGTATGACTTAAGTAAATATGTAATAGCTTCTACAGTTCATTGAGACAAAAAGCCAATTTTGTTCCCCAAGGTACAAACAACATTAATGTATCCCACAATGGTACAATGGTAATAAAGTCCCTATGTATCCATTTATGTACCGTAAATTAGACTAAAAGCTGAATTAGCCTATAGCTAGAGTGTGATTGGCAGACACTTGAGGAAACAGCCCTAGAGACATGTAATTGTGCCCTCAAGGGTACAGATCTGTACTTGTAATGAGTGTACATGCCTATACCCCCTTACTGATGTACATTCAGTACCCTTCCTTCCTGCTCAGGGTGAAGCTTTAAATGCCACCCACATTACTTTTTATATTCGTACGTCCTGTTATCCATGTAATTGAATAAGTATCTGAAAGCATTGATGATTCTGCTATAAATAGCAAAGGTTCCAACATGTAAAGTGGCATAGTGTCATAATACACATTTTATTATATTATATTAGGAAAGGGGCAAAGCATTCTAATGAGTAGTACCTATAATCCCACTATTGAGATAGCTACTGGTGTATTTTTGTTAGGGTACATGGGAGAGTTAATGGACCTTGGGGACCCCCCCGATGGTCCATGTCTTGCTTCCTCTCAGCTCGCTGGACTGTCGGGGGGAATCCCTGAAGATCAGGTTGGGAAACACTGCCGTAGCCGACCCTATCATTTTCGATCCTAAACCATATGCCCCCAAAGCTCCTAATTTCCAAACTATAATTTTAAAATCGGTATAATTACTCTAGTACTTTTTAAAGTACTTTTAAAAATATGAAAAGGCATTTATGCCGCAGTAAATAACTTACATACACTTTCCATAAATTACTATGAATATATAGCTCATGGGAGGTGGGCCAACCGATCAGACTTCTTGGTTCCACCACCTCTACTTGCTTGGACGCACCTATTCTACAGTCTGATTGGTTATCACTCTGAACCAATCATTTTTTTTGTTCTTCTCAGAACAGTTTTGTGGAAGTAAAACTCCCAGGAGCAAATACATACCAGGGAACACTGTGAGTGGGGTGTTCCTGCGGAGGCACTCAGACATACTAGCTAACCTAAACACATGTTTTGTGCTATAGGGGGTGGTTATGTGGTAACTGCAGTAAACCTGAAATGACTTAACTGTCCAAAGCCTGGAGGTATTAGCCTACAGGTACGGCAGCTGAGCCAGAGGCCTCCTTGGCACGCAATCTGTGAGATTAGATATTGTAATGGAATCTCAGGCATAAAATACCAGTAGGTATCTGGTAGATTAATTACAACTATAAATACTGCCGTCATAGCTGGTGCAACACAAAATAGCTTATGCAGTAGTGTACACATAAGTTGGCAATTTTCCAGAATCATGTGAATTATATTATACTATACCTTTCCAGATTATATCCTTGCCTTGTCAGTCTCTACAAGAGTCCCAAAGATAACCTCTTTCTGTTCATCATTGCATATATGTACTGTATCACTCTATACGTATTATTTTCATCTTTCACATTTGCTCAAAAAAGTGCACGATACGACTGCAACCACACTTAATTGCAGCCCTTTGCACTGTGTGCAATAGCTGCACTGAGATGTAGCGAATCTGAATTACACCAACTTGACCGCACGATATTATTATTATTCACTTTAGCTCCTTATATTTGCCCACACGTTGCTCACCATACTACGCTGTTTACTGTGAAGGTTGCACTGTCAAAGTCTGCTGCGCAAGGAAACTAATATTTATATATAGTATGTTTATATTTATATATATACACATAGTTTCCTTTGTGAATGGTGCATGCGATGAATACATTTCAACATTAAATGATTTATGTAAACGTTTCGTCATCTTCTTACGTTCGTCGCACGCCTTTACAATTCCAGACACTCTACCAGAAAGTAAAACTAGGCAAATTAACGTAAGGACGTGTTTTTCAAACGTCGGATTCACTGTGGAGAAATATAATCACACTTTTCTTTAAAAACAACGCTGGTATTGATCTTTTTATAGGTTTGGTTCACTTGCGATAAACCTTTTTTTTCTGTTGAACTAAAATTCAAGGAAAGCACACCTCTTTTTTAACTTCATCAGGAAATGAAATTCGTACGTAGCAGCTATCGGTTTCGGTACACTTTCTGGTTTTCCCCCTGCACTCATTACCTTGACATGTATTTACTGGCTCTTAACACGGAAAGTATTGTGCAGAATTTATCGTCACTACGCGACAAACAGTAAGTGACGATCTGCCTGCTTCCTACATGCTTTCTACATTCGTGCTTTATTTGTACTGATTGTTTTAATTAACCTATTTCAGTATCATCGTGATACATGTGCGAAGTTACGCACGCTTCTTTTACTATACTTATATATTGGCCAGATTATTAAAAACGCTTGATTCGAGGATTAGCCGTGGTACTGCATTTTAAACCGCCTTGAGAAATAAATGGTAATCTCTCACTAACAGCTAGTTCATAGCATGCAGGTGACTGAAGTATAGAAATAATTTATCAGATACTTATTTCCGTAGCATCTCTATGAATATAGCTTAACCGATTGGCTTAAATATCACTTGCATGAAAACAGATCTGTGCACCCTAAAGTGGCCATAAATTAAAAAGAGGTTTTTATGTTAAGGTGGCCAATACGTGTGTTTATTTTGTGGTGTTCTAGATTTTGTGGTCGTATACGAATGAATTCAATGTTTCCCGGAAAAGTACTTTTGTTCAGTTATACAACTTTGATCAAGTGAAAAGTAAGGAAAGTGACATGAGTAATAAAATATTTTTTACGTTTCAGGCTGCAAAATGGGTTGTTGGTATAACTAAATTCTGTGATGGGTAACATATATGTAGTGTTGTAGGAGAAAATGTATCTCAGATCAGGATTGTACGAGTAACACAGTCAATTAAGACGTCAAACACATTTTCCGGTTACTTTGATTGAAAATTTAAGAATAATGATTGTATGTACCTGAGGCTTTCCAAAAGACGTGTTTTTTTTTGTTTGTTTTTTTGTCACCGTATAATACATGTCATAGTTCACGTTTTATCACATTAGGCTACTATTTTACTCATTGTTATTAGTCGTTAAATAGGGAGGCAGGTAACATTAACAATAAAGCCCTTTATTCTGCAAGAAGGTTTCTGGTGCAAGTAATATAGTAATCAGTATTAATGGGTTAGCTAAAAAAACAAGTGTAGTTTGATGATTTAGTGGAAAAATCCTGTTAATGGGACACTGAGCTGTGAGGGAGATTTATGGATAATTTATAAGATTCAAATAACTGAAACCTACTTTAAACTAAATGTGCTTCTCATTGGTACTAATTCATTTGTTCTTGTTGGTTGATTCTTGGTCACCTTATTGGTGCAATTTTATTTAATTCAGTGTATCTCTATTTACTTGTGCTACATTGCAAAAACTGCACAAACAGAGGCATTTTTACGCAATGGAGGATATTACATAAGGTCTCCGGAAGGACAGAATGACAACTGGGAGAGACACACGTCATAATTATAGAAATTAGGAAACTAATTCAGAAATTTACGCACAGCATTGATCATATGACACACTATATTTCTAGACAGGTGACAGTTTTCTGCAGAATAGATAATATAATTGGTGCTGATTATTTCTTAGAACTTGTACTGGTTAAAAATCTGCATTGTAACAGTTGTCGGGACTGGATAGCATCAACAAGAAAACCTTTTTTTATTGACAAATATACCTCTTTGATATTCAGTTGACGTCACCAACAGTAAAACAGCATAGCATGACTGTAGACAGGGTTGTAGGGTCTCAGTCTGGAGTCTCAGTCTGGAGTCTCAGTCTGGAGTCTCAGTCTGAAGTTTCATCTGGGCACAAGATTTCTTGTAAACAAATTTAAGCCCTTTTACTCTCTTGGTGTTCTGTTTATTAATGAATGTGGCGATCTTAGTAAGAGAACAGGGGTGAGTTTCCCAAAGCGTTCTTAACGCTACGTCGTTCTTAAGTTCTGTATTAAAATATAGAACTAAAGAACAATGTAGCGTTAAGAAGGCTTCAGGAAACTCACCCCAGAATGGTTCTAGCTTAAAAAAACTCCAAAATGCTCACAGCTGTAAAAGCTGGATGACCCAGCAGCTTCGATGTAAATGCTCTACTGGCGTTTCTGCAGCTTTGACTTAATGAAAATTCTTCTGTCTGCAGTAGACCAAGGCAGATGAAGCCGTGAGGAGCATCATCTTCTTTTTTTCCATTTCGTCATTTTGGGAGGATAACCTGACATTTTTGAGATGTCAGAGGGCTCTGACTCTTATTCCGTGAATATTAACCTGCTGAGAGAGCCTGTTCTGAGGCGACTCTGTGAGATATTGGACAAGACAAACGGCAAAGGATGGCGTAAACTGGGAGAAGTGGTCGGTAATGACAGACGCTTCAGAGTGAGGTGAGGACCAGGGTTATATGGAACAAGCCAACACCTGCCCCTCGCTGCCACAGGTCACGCAGGAAACACATTGAAATGCCCAAATAACCTTTGCCTTCTTTTCAATTACCTGTTGGAAATACTTTCCAGAAAAAAATAGTAAATAACTTGATGGGACTGAAATATATACATTACTTAAGTTTAGTAAATAATGTATAGAGTATTTCAAAGTAGTAGGTCATTGCTGGTGTGGGTATTAAAGCTCACTGGTTTATTGATTAGCTGTTGGAGACACACTTTCTTCAAACGGACTCCTCACTTCTGAGAAAACTATGAGTAAACTGTGTGTAATAGGCCTGAGAGTCTGGTCTGGTATATTTTTGGGTAATTTCTGTGGGTATTTTGAAGTTGGATGTCTTGGTTCTCCTTCTCGTACTCAAGCTCGGAGGAGATGGAGCGTTGCTCCCTGAAAGTGCTGGAACTGCAGGGGAGCCCGACGCGCAGTTTGCTGCGGCTCATGGGAGATCGTGGCTGCCTGCTGAAGGACCTGCTGGACTTCCTGCAAGCTATGGACCACACCGAGGCTCTTCACTGCATTAAGCCCACTGGTATACGCAACTGCAACATTTGCGCTGGTGCAGTTATTCTGTGTTTGCCCTGTGATGGGTTGGCACCTGGTCCTGGGTTGTTCCCTGCCTTGCACCCTTAGCTTCTAGGATAGGCTCCTGACCCTTGTAACCCTGTATAGGACAAAAATGGATGGATGGATGGATGGGATTTGCTTGTTTCACAGTCTGAAGTATTTTGCAGAATTATTCCTAAAAGTTCTCACTGAGATCCCCCAGAAAAGTCTGCTCCATTCACATCTTCCATCAAACAGCACTATAGAACTCATTAATATCATGGATAATGAGGGGAATTTGCTATTTCAAAAGGCCATCACTTGCTTTAGCAGTAAGGTCCCTGCCACAGTAGTAACATTATACCATCCAACCTCAATCAACTTATCGTGCTGAGGGACACGGCGAGGAGCCTGGAGCCTATTTCCAGGGAGCATAAACTATGGAGAAAGGACAGACCCTGGGTGGGATGCCAGTCTGTGCCAGGGCGCATACTGGGATTATTCAGGAATGATACAGTGGTGCAACTGGTTTTAAGCTCTTATTTCTTGTCCATAAAAGGATCTTAGAATAACTCTGTTTTTTTCTTTTAGACCTGTCCCCGTCACTAGGAATAAGAATTGTCATGCAACCCCAGTCTGTATCCGCTGTACCTGGCCAAACGGTTCGACTTGACTGTCACGCTGTGGGAAATCCAGGCATGCAGTACCAGTGGTTCAAGACAAAAGATGAGGCGAGTACTGCTCGGGGACACTGCGGGAATCTTGGGAACTTCCTGTGTCCATAGTCATTTATCCGTGGTGTCTACGTTGTGAAATATATTGTGGTTTTACAGAATAAATACAAAAATTCTGTGTACATGGAGAGAAAATTCAGGTTCCATCCCTCCAAAAGTAACTTTTTATTACTGAAGCTTCCAAATGTTCTTTGAGAGGAAGAAAACAAACAAAGTCAGCATAAAATAATTTAGATTCATGATGCTTTAAATAGAGGACTTACATCCATCCACCCTTGTTCTATAGTATTGTTTCCCAATTTGGTCCTCGGGGACCCACAGACAGTCCATATTTTTGCTCCCAGGGAACTGTCTGACAGGGATTCCAGAGGGAGAAAAAACATGGACTGATTGTAGCTCCCTGATGACCAGATTGAGAAACATTGTTCCATACCTTTTGTTCTTATACCATTTATAAGATATGAAACAATAGTCAGCGCAAAGGACTCAAGAGAGAAAAGAAAACCACATTGCATGCCATTCCTTAGTAAAACTGTTTTGTCTTCATCTTGTCTTATCCTGTTATGGAGAATTATGAGTCCAGCCCACTACTTAGACCTGATTGATTTAGGATGGGTGCTATTCTCAGGTGCCTAATGGAATTTTCCCAGAACTGGAATTTAGTCCAGTGCAAGTAAAGGATACCGGTTACTACATCTGCCGGGTAAATTATGGCGGCACCTTTGAGTTCAGCAACTGGGCCCAGGTGGAGATTCTGGATGCCACACTGACAAGCGGTGAGCACACCCTGCTTTTTCTGGATGTTGTGCGAGTTAGCGGCAATTAGCAGCGTGAAGTGCTAATATTATGCTAACTATGCTAATATTAAGGTAATATTATGACATTGCGTGCACACTTTATGCCTTCTTGATAAAGACTTTGAGCTTAAAGGTCTTTATTTGAAGACATGACTTCTGCACACTTGTCCCTCCTCAGGCATGATGTCCCAGTCCTTAGAGGGCCGGGTAAAGGTCGTGCTGCAACCCCAGGATCAGAGGCTGCCCGAGGGGGCCGTGTTGGAGTTGGAGTGCGGGGCAGTGGGGAGACCCATACCGCAATATCAGTGGTACAGGAACGGGGTGCCCCTCCAGCATGCCTGCAAGAGGAAATATACGGTGAGGAGGTGGAGGACCCAGGCCCCACAGCCACCTGCTCCGTGCGCATGGTGGGCCTGGAAGGCTGCCTCCAGCTTTTGCTTTCCATTCACACATCCCCCGTCTGTGCCCCGACGCAACAGGTCCACGTAGCGACCAAGGAGCACGAGGGGAAATACCGCTGCATGGTCTCCATCAAGGATGAGCGCACGTGGTCGCGGGAAGTGGAGGTCCTCATAGGTGCGTCAGCGCGGCGGTGGTTGAAAATGGTGAATGAGTGTGACAGTTTTAGCAGAACGGGGTTCAGCGTGCAGGAAGACGAGTGTCTACTGCTCAGAAGTGCTGCTTCTGCAATAATACGTAAAACTTTCAGATATCAATTTCACTTGTTTAAGGTTAACTTCAAAATCCATAATCTGTGGCAAGGTGATTGAAACTTGTGGACTAGTTATTTCATCTCTTTTCTCTTGTACTCGACTGTTTTGTTGTGCTCAGCAATGAAACCTCCATTCAAGGTGGAAGTTAGCAGTTTCAGCAAAGATTCGTAGTTTGCAAAGTTGGAGATGTTTATACTTGGTTTTGGTGGACAACAGACAGGAGGTGCAGACCATATCGTCAAACGTGGCAGCTTTATTACCTTAATCCCTCCTTCACCTGGATAAAAAAAATATTACATTTCATGTTGTCTTTACACATTAACAATTTACACATTACCGTGTTTTGACTATAGCCTACCCCAGTGGTAATAAAACAAAAACACTTATGAAGGATGCATGAGGAGCTACCTGTGATATTATTGGATTATAGTGGAGATCCCCAGACCATAAGCCCTTGACATAAGACAAAGATAAGACAAAAATAACTGTGTCTGAGACATTTTGAAACATGACTTTTGCCGAAGATGCATTGATGTTTTCTGTTTCCACAGAAGGACATTATTAAGATCACTACTTGTTTTCGTAATCCTAGATGTATATTTGATTTTTGTCGTTTCTTTTAGTGCTTGTAGTACCGTCGATAGTAATTGATTCATTTGTTTCAGTGTTTCTCTGATTCTTAGGGGATATTTGCCCACTGATCTTATCTATGTTCACAATTTTCTGTGGACATGCAAAGATAAAGATATTAGTTTGCCTACTTGGATTAAGAGGACACATCATGCACAGGGTGACCATATATTGCTTTGCAAAAAGAAGACACCAGGGGACAGGAGGCAAAGAGAGGCATCAACACATTGTAGTGCTAATATAGACTCAGAAATTATTCTGGCTGTAGCAAATACCAACATGAAAGAAAGTAAAATCCTACACATTTCAGCCATTTTTAGGTCCCAAAAAAGAGGACATATTTCGGAAAAAAAGGATGTATGGACGCCGCAGTTGTGTTGGAAAGTCGAGCACGGTTACTATGCTAATGGCTAATGGCCGTATCTTTGTGTCGCCTTCAGACAGCTATGATGCCACCAGGTACCGGATTGCAGAAAAGCCCTTCGGTAAGTTATAGAAAAACCCAAAACCAACTATCAGGAAGTAACTTGTCTGGTTTGCTCCGTTCGTTGAAAGGCGGCGAGCCAAGCAGATCCACAGTGGTCACTGATGTTGCGGTTTCTGTTCTGACCGGGACTCGCCAACGGCTTTGAGGGCATTACTTTGAGCCGCTGTAGAAATAGGCCAGGATCTGGTTTCAGCCAGTATGTTAAAGCCCCCACCACACATGTGGTTTTTACCACCAGAAGCCCAGGTTTCTGTCTGTACCTCCTGCATACCTCACCGATGAAAGTGCAGTAGTCACATGACCGGCTTCGGTAGGCTGCTGTATGATTTAACACATAACTGCTGGCTGACATAAGACATAAACCTGATGGGTGTTTTTGTCTTTATCCCTCTAGCAACTGACAAAGTTGCCTTGTTGATCGGGAACCTGTCGTACCAGAACCATCCGCAGCTAAGGGCACCCATGGTCGACGTGTATGACCTGACCAACCTGCTGCGGCAGCTCAACTTCAAGGTGGTGTCCCTGCTGGACCTCACTGAGTCCGAAATGCGCAACGCCGTCGACGAATTCCTGCTGCTTCTGCACAAAGGCGTGTATGGTGCGTGTACGACGCGTGCACAGTGCAGGCATGGTACAAGTGCAGACCACGTGCACAGTGCATATACGGTGCATCGGAGGCAATTTGTCTAATTGGCCGTTGCATAAATTACACCCAAGCCTAGTGGGTAAAGTGGAGAAAACCTTTGGCCAGATATCTATTCCAGACCAGGGACCTGCACTACGAAGTGGGGTTACTGGATTATCAGGGTAACTTGTTAGATTTAACGTAGTCTTGGCAAAATGTAACTGAACAATTACGAAATCCATTTAAACTGTGGTACCTTAAATAGTTAAAAAAGTTACCCTGATTAGCCAGTAACCCCGCTTCGTAGTGCAGGCCACAGGCCCAAGTTTTGTACCCATTGAGGTTTTCTACATTTGAATGTTACTCACTTAACATTTACTAAAACTACACTCAGTATTCTTTGCTAACAAATAAACTGACAGTATTTTCACCATGTGAGTATTTTTGTTAGCAAGAAAATGTCATATCTTTGATTTGTCAAAGTAACCTCCTTTAACATTTATAACAGCAGAGAAAATTCAAGGCATTCTTTTTCTACAGGGGACATTGAATACTGCTCTGTTTCATGGGATGAAACACTTAACAGTGGCATTTAAAGTTAAAGGACTAATTTGACTATGCCATCACCATGCAACCAGTTAATAGCATGTCAGACATGCACTGTTACATACTCTTCCATGATATAAAGGAAAGTTGTTTTATTTGACTTATATTTTCATTTATAGTTGCTCACTCAAATTTCCAAAGCTTAACGAGAATAAAAAACTTTGGCGTGCGAAAACTTTTGACTGGTAGTGTACATGTCTGACCAAAGGCCAGTATGTGAAGTGCAAATACCTGGGTATAGGAACAAAAAAAACTAAACAACAGGAGAAACGTCTTGCTGGGATTTAGCAATTAGCGACAACTATTTGCTGACGAGCAATTTAAGGGCCATTTAATAAATAATATTTAATTAATAAGGGTGAAAGGGTGAATACTGTAGCATTGTTTTCGGAGATGTGGAAATAGTGAGTAGAACTGTTGACAGAAGTGGGCTGTCTGTGGTTTACAATCTTATCAGATTTTGCATGTAACTTCCTGTGGAAGACCTCATGTCAATAAGCATACCTGCTGATACTGAGAACATGGCCTTCAAGGAGCTGGGGTTCAGCTGCTGGGCTACGGGAGTGGAAACTTCACTGAAAGCTCAGCCCACACTTGAATCGGCAGTCGACGTACATTTGCGTCAACATGCCTTTGATTTCTAAGTACTTGTTTGTGAAATTCTAGCTGTCATTTTTGCTTGTGACTTGACACGCGCCGTGCCGTTCCTCTCCAGTGCCCTTCGAATTGATATCCAGGAATACTAAGATATCAAATTGTGACAAGTCTTTCATCACGTACCTTTGAGCCGTGATTCACAAACACACGTCCCCACGGACACTAATGATGTCGTTTGGTGATGCCTGTCCCGCGACGTGGGTCAGGATGAAAAGCCCAAGTGAAGGTTTAATTTTATCAAGGCCACATGAAGCCCTTGCCAGGAGGGCAGCTGAAAACGTACCTTTGGCGGGGGGGGGGGGGGGGGGCCTTGGGGCCCTTTGGGACGGGGGGGGGAATTGGGAAAAGCTTGTGCCCAGTCCAGTTTCAGTTTTCCAATGGGGTGCACAAAAAACTGGGTCCCCG
>JAABNY020000039.1:11833575-11845933 GCA_015164015.2 Brevimyrus niger
TCCGCGGCCCGGTGGCGAGGCGGGCAGGGGGGGGCGGTGGGCGGGGTCGGGGTGGGGGGGGGGAGGGCGGTGTCTCTGGGACCCTGTGAGACGAGTGATGAAGTTGGCAAAGCATTGTGCCAAGTCCAGTGTCATGTTTCCAATGGGATGACCAATAACTCGTGTCACAGTGCTAGTGGTCGTCTCTACACCTGATATCAGACACCGGGGTGGGGTGGGGGTTCAAACGATAGCTTGAGGGGCGTCACTGGGGGGGGGGCTACAAAGGGGCGGTATGTCTTGTAGAGGATTGCCAGTGGCAGTAACCTTTTATGGGGGACATGACGTGTCATAGCTAATATCATGTGGAGACTTTAGTCAAGCGCTGCTCTGTTGTCACGTCTCTGTCTGACGGGTGTCATGGCTGCTATGCCTGTCTGCCTGTCCAGATTTCTGTGCCTAGTATTTTCCTGGCTTGATGATATGTTTGCGTACTAAGGCCTGAATTCCAGAACTGCAGATCCAGGTATGCTTGAATTCATGCACAGAAGAGTTCCTCTAATCTACATGATCACATGACGTGGGCAGGGGTGTGGGTGAGGAGCTGCAGGGCTGGTCAGAAGGGGATGTTTTAAAAAGGCGGTTTTTAAACCAGAGTTTTCCCAGCAAGTGCCTTGAAGTTGGTTGCTGCGCTTTTGATAGAACCTGGCGGCATTTGGCCATGCACTGGAGACAGGCTCATTGCTCCTCCACCCAATCAGAATACTGAACATCCTTAATATTGCTTTAATCAAGACCGCGCGTTCCTAGCCCCCCCGGTCCATTGCCTGTATTCCACCAGGCCCAGGACTCTATGGGTTCAGTTGCTACCTGTCCTGCTATGTCTCATATCGTTTCACAAAAATACTCTGCCATTCATCTTGCCTTTCCAATGCACATTGCATGCCCCCGCTCGGCATGTTATAACGTCAGTGTCCCCTCCCTTCCATTTTATCGGTCTGTGATATTTTTTGTAAGATATAAACTGCTGCACGCGCATCAAACGGTTGTGAAGCCCTCTTCTTCCACGTCGTCGCATGACCTCACAGCTGAACGTCTCTCCCGGTCAGGACTCCTGTACTACGCGGGCCACGGCTACGAGAACTACGGCAACAGCTTCATGGTCCCCGTGGACGCCCCCAACCCCTACCGCTCGGCCAACTGCCTCTGCGTGCAGAGCATCCTGAAGCTGATGCAGGAGAAGGAGACCGGCCTGAACGTCTTCCTGCTAGACATGTGCAGGAAGAGGTACCCTGAAAACCACAAATGTCGCCGCTCTCATTTCCTGTCCTGTTAAGGGCGACCTGCCGCACTTCTGTAACCATAGCCGTTTGGTTACCATCTTCCTGCCCTTTCTCCTGACATAACATAGGTAGAGCCAAGTTAATGAACCCCTCAGCCATCCCATTTGTTCATTGTGTCTTTTGGCGAAAGACGCCTGAGGCCCCGCTACGACGTACTGAACCATGAATTGCTCATGTACAGAAATAGATTTATTGCTTATGTTGCTAGATATTTTCAAATGGTCTTCATCAGCTGAATTGCATTTTTTCACAAAAGGAGTAAGTCTAATATCAGACACGAAAGTTTAATGCTTGTTTGGGAGAAGCAGTATGAAGATGAATAGATGAATTACCTGCTTAATCTCTTTCTTAGGAACGTCCATGATGACACTACCCCCAACGTCGTGTTGAGAGTCACCGCTAACATCGTCTTCGGTTATGCGACGTAGGTCTATCGGCTCCGTCCTGATCTGGGCATGTTCAAATACAATGCACGGAAGGCATTAATATACCTCTTTAGCTATATTGAGCCATATCAGTATATATTTTTTTGCCTGTTTGACATTTCGAAATATCGCATCCTGCTCGAATAATAAAATCAGATAACCTTGAATGAGAGGGTGAGCTCTTGTTCTGGTTCTGAACTTGCTGGAACATTAAAGGAAACGTGCCGTTAAAAGGTGCCAGGATGCGGAGGCATTCGAGCTGAACTCCAGCGGATTCACCAATGGCGTCTTCATCAAGTTCCTTAAAAAGCGCCTTCTGGAGGACGAGAAGATCACGGTGCTGCTGGACCGAGTAGCAGAGGGTAGGTGGAGGTGGTCGGGACACAGACTGTTGCAGTTCCCTGCCTTCTTAGCCTGTCTTCACCCAAAACCTGTGGATGATGTTGTCTTGCAAGGCTGATGCCAAAAGGAGATTATCTGCATAGTGACCACATGAACGCTGCCTCGTGTAATGCACAAATATCTCACACTGCCTTCCTAAATATAGTTGCAGTCCATTTTGTCCTTGAATGGTGCACGTATCCCTATTGTGACTTAGTAGTGTCACCTTTATCCTCCGTCACCGTGACGTCTTCTCTCTCCTACAGACATGGGTCAGTTTGACCCCACCAAGGGCAAACAGGCCCTGGAGATCCGCAGCAGCCTGTCGGAGAGGCGCTCTCTAACCGACCCCATCCTGCCCAGAGGCTGCTCGGACGAGGCCCAGGCTCGCAACCTGCAGTGGGCAAAGGCACACGGTACCGCTCCGGGCCCCAGCATCCCGCTCACGCTGCAAGGTCCCCCAGAAAAGCCTTTGGCGTCACTTAGCTGTTCTTGGCGGCTGATAAACTCCCATGACGCAGCCTTATGCTCCACCCACATCTTTCCAAACATACGGTGCTTCTTCAGATGCACCTACACTCACCTAAACAGACAATGTTAATACGTTATATTAGCCAATTATCTGATAACAGTTGCAGTCACCTTTTCCATAATTTGCTTTCTATATGATAGAACTCACTGAACTTTTACAACACCTTCTGTTCCATTTTATCTTAATATATTAATCTAAGAATATGTACAATTTCCAACATTTGATCATAAATCCTACAATGCCCTGAAGTTATATAGGAAATTAAATACATTGACTAATTTTTGCGCCATTTGCATGTTGTCCCCAGAACTGCCCGAGAGCATGTCTCTGAACTTTGACTGCGGGGTGCAGATCAAGATGGGCTTCGCTGCAGAGTTCTCCAACGTGCTGGTCATCTACACCAGCATCGTGAAGAAGCCCGAAGACATATCATCCTGCCAGGCCTACGTCACCAACTTCAGCCCGGTAAGACGGCACACCCAATCACAAGCTGACATCACCCCACCAGATACCACCCCCCCCCCCAGGTATCACTGGCATAGTGTCTCCTCTCTTCTCAGGAGCTTGACGTGGACCCCAAGGAGATGAACAGGGTGACCCCTGAGGAAACTGGAAGCTACCTGCTGTCCAAGAATCTGCCTCAACACTGCCTTTATACTCGCCTGAGCTGCCTGCAAAAGCTCCGGGTACGAGGGGGCGGAGTTCTGTCAGCACACCTGCTTTCAGCGTTTGGCCTGAGATGCCATTTGCGCATGCAACTAGCATTTCTTCATAGCTACTGCTACTTTTTCGTTAACTGAAGTACCGAGGGTAAAACCATTCAAACAGACCCCTTCATTAAGATCATTACATTCTATTATTAAACCGCTAAGAAATTGCAACGCCAAGTAAATGGATTCAGCTAAAACATACAGTATAATTACGTGGTGTAGTCCCTAGCAGAAACAAAGACTTTCAGATCTTAGTCCTCCAGGACCATGATTTCATTTTAGAATTTAAGGAACTGGAGTTGTGCTTGGATCAGTGGATTAAAACTTCTTTCATGTGGTTGGGACTGGATCTCGTAACAAATTACTTGAATAAAACCTTACAAATGTTCTTTAGCTAATAGGTAAGATCACTTGAGTACAGTGTTAGGGAAGGTACTCACAAAAGTAATCCATTGCAGACGTAGGTGCAAAGTCAGGTCCAGAATGTCCAACACTGTCCAGAAATCCAGACTAAGGTTTTGCTTCAACCAACCAGCTGAGTACTCTGTGACTGTCACTCTTTATGCCCAGCTGGTTGGTTGAAAGAAAACCTTTTAATCTGACGATATAGAAAAAGGGTCTGGATTTGAATCTTATGGAGCTGAACTCTTTAATTGGGTCTGGAGCCTATCCCAGAGGCTTTGGATGCAAGACAGGGAATAACCCAGAGTTTGTATTGGCAATGTACAACAATATATGACTGTGTGAAAAAACATTTATGTGAGTAACTTCCTCAGCACTAGTTGCATGTTATAGGGATGATGGTAAACAGCAATTAAGTCCTTCCTTGTTCTCGCGGCGTGGTCTGGCTGTCTTCCTGATCTCTCCCTGTTTCTTCTGTGCAGGAGCATCTGGTCTTCACAGTGTGCCTTCAGGGCTCCTTCACAGCCGTGGAGGAGCTGGTAGACTGGACCACGGAGGTGAACATTGGGAAGCCTCTGATCGCCAAGCTGGACCTGCACCGTCCCGTGCGGCGCAATAGCTGCCTGCAGACGTGCCTGATGCCCCACAGCCCCTCCCACAGCCCCTGCCACAGCCCCGGGGCCGAGAATCTCCTGCAGCACTGTTACTTCCCGGCAGCACAAGGGAGCACGTACCTGGAAGTATATGAGCCTTCCCATAGCTCCCACGGCGCCCTCTACTGGGGGCACACGCACTGCGACCACCCCTTCTACAGTCGCTACCACATGGGTGACGGTGATGAAGACCCTCCCTTTCTGGAGTCCCACAGTAGAATTAACATTCCCATAGAGGCCACTGACGACATTGATGACCTGCAGACGAGCTTCATCAACAGCCTGCAGATTCACGGCCAGCAATAACACGCTGGTCACTGGGCCTAACAGTAGCATGTTGTAACCCGTAGCATCCTAACAGTCCTCGTTCCTGTTTTATTTGTATAACAGCTGGTTGTAAATGTGTAGAGTTTTGTCATATATACTTTGTGAATGTAACCAGTACCCAGAAGGATTCTGCTCTGTAAAATCGCCAGCTGTATAAATGGGTAAAACTGTGACTTCAGGAAAATAATATGTCTTTCATTTTTTGTTGCCGATAAGGTTTCATCTGTCTGGATAATCTCCTCTGCAGTGTAGCACATGTGTCGTTATTGTGTTTCTCATTGTATAAGTCGCAGACGGGGGAGACCTCAAGCCACTCTATCTGCATATTGATACCATCACCGATTACACTTGAAATCTCCGCTACCTAGTTCATTCTTGCCAAGTCAGAATATTTCATTTCCTGTCGGTGTCTGAGAGCTTGCGACCTTGGTGTTGCTATCCAGCATAGTGTCTTATGGAAACAGGACAGCATTGTTTCAGCGCACTGGACAGAAGATGTGCTGTTCGGTCATCCCTGGTATTTTAAATGCAAGTTGTGTGGATTATTAGTGTCTGTCTTATTACTATTAATAAATTGTTGGTTATTTAATGTAACTGTCGATCACTAATCCAACACAGGGTCTCAGTGAGCAACCAAGGAAACAGATAAAAATATACAAACCCCAAAAAAGGGGGCATCTGTAACTGTGGGCTCACCATGTGGGCACTGTCTCCACAGGGGGGGGCGCTAAGCAGAACAAGCCCCATAACCACCCCCGTCCCATTATGAAAGTTTGTGCTTAATATGATTATATATTGCTCTTTTAATATGGCACACAATGAAAGGCCTGTGATGTCTCCCCTGTGTCAGACGCATTTCTGAATTCTGTGAGCCAATAATCAGCTCAGTTTCTTTCTGACAAAATGTCATATGTGCCGTTGCTCAGAAGCACTTAATACTTTTAATACTTGATCCCATTTAACCCCCCCCCCCCCCTTCTGTACCCACTTGTCTCATGCAGGGTTGCGGGTGAGCCTATCTCAGAGGCTACGGGTGCAAGACCGGGAATAACCCCGGATTTGTATTGGCAATGTACAATAGTATATGACTGTGCGAAAAAACATTTTAAATGTCAAATATTTAAACATGGCCATACATTTTGTACTTAATCACTCATTCTTTCAATAATATTGATTCACTTTTGTATAATTATGAATAGCTCTACATCATGACGAATGTCTTATGTTCATTCAGTGACTTTTTAAGTCACACAGGCCCTCGGCTTAATTTAAAGGGATTACATACCCAAGAGGTTTGTGGAAGCTAAGGAAATCTTTCTAAGTCATTGTACGACGTATTTATCTAAGATGTAGCTGCAGATGCACAGGACTGTCAGTTATCAACCACATTTTCACAGTCTTGTCCAAAAGGTGCATGAATGCTAAAGGGAAACATGACGCTTTCATAACTGACAGCAACTGACAGAATGTGCTTAACGGTGTTTTCAGACAGGAAACTATCATTCTGCTGAAACATACTCAAACTGCACGCAGCAGCGCAGTGTTCCTGTTATATGAAAAGTTCTGTGTAACTTTTTCATGAGGCTTTTTATAAACATTAATGCATCCCATTTCCATAGCACCTGGCTCCCTACCCTAGCCCTAAGTATAATATATATAGAAATTTTACATAAGTTTAGTAGGATTTAGAGAGTATGTTTCCAATCAAACATGCTCTCAGTGAAGGACTAAGATGCATTTAGCTTTCTGCTAACTGACTGTGCCCCCAGTAGCCACAGGTGTGTAAAATCAAACACCAAGGCATGCAGACTGCTTTTACATACGTTTCAGAAAGAATGGGTCACTCTCATGAGTTGTAGTGGATTCAAGTGTGGTACCGTAATAGGATTCCACGTGTGCAATAAGTGCTTTTGTGAAATTGCCTCGCTACTATACATTCCATGGTCAAATGTTAGTGGTATTATAACAAAATGAAAGCAATTTGGAACAACAGCAACTCAGTCACAAAGTGGTTGGCCCATAAAATCCCAGAGCGGGGACAACGCATGCTGAGGCGCACAGTGTGCAGAAGTCGACAACTATCTGCAGAGTCAATAGCTACAGACCCCCAAACTTCATGTGACCTTCAGATTAGTTCAAGGACAATGCGTAGAGAACTTCATGGAATGGGTTTCCATGGCTGAGCAGCTGCATCTAAGCCTTACATCATTAAATGCAAGGCAAATCATCGGATGCAGTGGTGTAAAGCACACGGCCACTGGACTTTAGAGCAGTGGAGACGTGTTCTCTGCAGTGACGAATCACACTTCTCTATCCAGCTATCCAAAGGAGAGTCTGGGTTTGGCAGACGCCAGGAGAACGGTACTGGCCTGACTACATTGTGCCAAGTGTAAAGTTTTGTGGAGGGGGGACTATGGTGTGGGTTTTTCAGGGGGTGGGCTTGGCCCCTTAGTTCCAGTGAAAGGAACTCTTAATGCTGCAGCATTCTAAGCCATATAGGATGATTATGGGGCAGTGGTGGCTTGCTGGTCAGGGAAGTGCACTTGTAATCAAAAGATTGCAGGTTTGAATCCCCCACCAGCATGTTACCACTGTGGTACCCTGAGCAAGGTACCATCCCTGGGTGCTGAATTAGCTACCCCCTGCTCTGTCATGAAAGTCACATATGGGTTAAATGCAGAGGACACATTTTGTTGCTGCACACTCTGTGCTGTACTGTGGTGTGTTAACACTCATCACCAAATTCTAATTCTAACAATTTGTGGGAACAGTTTGGGGATGGCCCCTTCCTGTTTCAACATGACTGCACATCAGTGCACAAAGCAAGGTCCATAAGGACATGGATGAGCGAGTCTGGTGTGAAGGAACTTTACTGGCCTGCACAGAGCCCTGACCTCAACCCGATAGAACACCTTTTGGGTGAATGAGAGCAGAGACTGCAAGCCAGGCCTTCTCATCCAACATCAGTGTCTGACCTCACAAATGCTGTCCTGAAAGAATGGCCCAAAACTCCCAGAAACACACTCCAAAGCCTTGTGGACAGACTTCCCAGAAGAGTTGAAGCTGTTATAGCTGCAAAGGGTGGGCCAACTCCATATTAAAACCTGTGCATTAAGAATGGGATGTAATTTAAATTCATGTGTGTAAAGGCAGGTGTCTCGATACGTTTGGAAATATAGTGTATCTAAATAAGAACAAAATTATTCAAGACAGATTTTGAGAAATCAAAATGAAATTCCCAACAAGATGTCAATAAATTGTTGAATTAATACTTAAAGTCTCAATGTACGGCTCCAAAAAAATTAATTCCCTGTATGATCCAGGTGAAATATGTACTTTTTGTGTCTCTGATGTGGTAAATCTTCAGCCTCCCCTAATGAGTGTCTAAAATAATATTTAAAGTTGTAGTGGATTTTTCCTAAAGACTTTGAATATATTGCTCCCATAGATAAAAAAAAAAATGGGATTAGGTTAACCGGTGTCCTGTGCTGCATTACTGTTCTCATTAGTCTCAAGAGAAAATATTTCTGTTTATTCGTGTGTTATTTTAGCAGAACAAGACAAAATACCTGGGCATTGCTTTTAAATTATATTGATTTTGTACAAACATCCTAAATAGTCTGACGTGAAATACGCTTCGTTTCTTTAGCAGTCAGCTGAATATCACCACCTAGTGGTTGTAGTGCTTCTTATTGCCTCAACAAAGATGGCGGAAAACTTCGACCTCTAGGCCGGGTTTGGCCACGCCCGGCTTTAATGTTCCAGGAGTGACGTATGATGCTTGGCGGGAAATTGTGACCGGAAAGTCGTGTGGTTTTTGTTGTTGTTTTTATAAGAAGCTCTCCAACGATATGAAGTTGGAAATAGCGGGCAAAATATACTGCAGATTTCATAAACTGGTTGTGAAACGCATTATTTAGCATAACACCAGAATGCTCTGCTTTTTAGTTTGCTAATATTTAATGGTTAATCTGAATCGGCTGCATCTAGCTAGCTGATCTTCTACTGGTTTAGTATAATACCTCCTTTTTAAAATCGGTTACTTTGTTTTCTTTACATAACCCTATAACAATGGCCGATGCGTTTTCTGAAGCAAGTGATAGGAGTGAGGATGACAGCCAGGATGTAATGACCCCGGCAGAGCTGATAGCTAAATTGGAACAGGTACGTAACGACTTAAACCTTGTAATATTTATGGGGAAATAAGAACAGCTGTACAACTGTATAAACAATACCAAGGTTCCAATAAAATAGCAAAAATGTTAGCTAACCACTTTTTAAATAAAAAAACTATATACGAACTGCTAGAGATTTTTTAATATAACTCGTCTTGCTCATTTGCTCATCTGATGGCATCGTAGCCATTCAATGGATTCTTATGCACGTTTCGTGTTTTTTTTTTTACTTAATGCCTACACGTTATATCTTTTTGAGTTCACCCCCGAACATACATACTGCTCTTTAAATACAAAACACAGTAACTACGCTTACTGAAAAAAATGTGCCCTGTCGTGGTTTTACTGTGAATTTTGTAGCTACTGTGGTTTCTTTTAAACTGTTTTCCTCGAAACCCATCAACTATATAGTTTGAAGATTCTGTTACGACATAAAATAATCTAAGGAACGCGATTTCGGCAATAACTTCGAGTGTTTTATAAAATGTGCAGCTACAGCATTCTGCCTGTGAGGGGCAGTATTAGAGTCGTATTCTTTACACCCAGGCCTGGCTGAACGAGAAGTTTTCCCCTGAGCTAATGGAGAGTAAGTCTGAGATCGTGGAGTGTGTGATGGAGCAGCTGACCCACATGGTGAGGAGCTGTAATTTTAAGTAATTTGGTGTGGTGGGGTGGTCATGATTCAACAGTTAGGGTCAAGATTCACTGTTCCCTCCCTGTGTGGACAGGAGGGGAATCTGCAGCGGGTGCGGAAGGGTGATATCAAGGCCAGCATCCACCGGATGGAGATAGACCGGATCCGTTTTGTCCTCAGCAGCTACCTCCGTTCCCGGCTTCGAAAGGTGCTGATCTCAGAGCAGCCTGTTTTGTACCCCTTCTGGGATGGTATCATAAATGCTTATCAGTCCAGGTCCTCAGCTAAGCAGTTTGTTCAAAACAACTGAAGCTGTTCAGGCTAGCTGTATTGTTATATCACACAGCAAACTTGCGCTCTGTTGGCCCCAGATTTACCCAGCTTTACCCCCCCCCCCCCCCCCGGCTGTTTGCTGCTCATTTGCACCCCCATGTCTTCTCCTAATTACGTCATTCTGTGGAGTAAGCCTCTCACACTTAATTAGGGTACAAGGACAGAAACCCTTTCAGGGGCTTTGCTTGGTAATATGTTTATATGTCTGTGCCTTGATCTCTCAAGTACTGCTCATCCCTGTGTCCTCACCTGTCTCTTAAGATAGAGAAGTACTTCCCTCACATCTTGGAAAAGGAGAAATCTCGCGCCGAAGGAGACCCGTCCTTTCTGTCCCCAGAAGAGTTTGCCTTTGCCAAAGAGTGAGTGAAGCATCGAAACGAAGTCAGGTGTTGAAATGAAATATGGGGCAGTTCCTGTTTAGAGAGGCGGAACGTTTTCTGATTAGTAGTGTTTTATCATCGTGTCTGTCTTGATTTGCAGACTGTTAGTCATGTTTTTTTTAATGTTTTGCTTGCTGAGTTAATTAGCTAAGGGGCATTTTGCAAAATGTAGGTAAGTATCTTCCTGTATCTAATATGATGAGATTCACCCCAGAATTAGAAATTATTTTTAAGAGTAACTTTAATTAATATTGATGTCAATAGCAGCTGCAGGGCTATATCAGATTTTATATGTTAATCCCACGTCAGAACATAAAAACACTTAGACTAGATTTTGTTCCCAGAAAAAACTTAATTCCAATATGCTCCTGGGTATATATGGGCATATTAAAATTAATGTCTGTAATTCAGTAGCCCAGTGCATCTATTCTGTGACACATTAAGCCTTATCGTCTGCTCTGCTGTTCATACTAAAATATTAATATAAATCATTATAAAGTAGGCTATGTAGGTCATTAGAAATAATCTGTTTATACATTTATAAATCAATCTATTGAGCTGTATCGTTGGCAAATGCATTTGGATCGGTTAACATGATTATATAAAGAGTTAGTATGAATGTAAATAAACGTCTAGCATTTAATTATGTCTAAAATAAGATTCAGCAAGAGGCTAAAAATGGACATGTAATTCGGCAACAACACTTTGAAAATCTCAGTGTTGGTCTATTGACTGGGTGTAAATAGTGTGTTGCAGGAAAGGCAATAGCTGCTGTCTGTTCCACAGGTATCTGGCAAACACAGAATCTTACCTGAAGACCGTTGCTCTGAGACACATGCCACCCAATCTGCAGGCTGTGGACATGATGAAAGCCGGTGAGGGATAAAGCCAGTTCCGGATGGAGGTTCGAATGTGAGCTTCTGTAGTTTGCGGTTCAAACATGCGTGTTTCTCCTGTTCACGTGTCGCCCCGCAGTGCCCAAGCCCTCTCTGGATTCTTTTGTGTTCCTGCGTGTCCACGAGCGTCAGGAGAACATTCTGGTGGAACCTGAGACAGATGAGCAGAGGTGCCGAGTCACCGAGATGACTTATCCCGCCTAGTGCCATCTCACGGTGCCATTTGGCAGAAGCAGCGTAATACGTCTCGAACACGGCTAGGTGGTGGGCTGATTTACGCCGACGTTTTTCCCGAAGGCCGCCCAGCTATCAGTATCATCTTACAGCCGCAGATTTGTCAGTCTTTTTCCAAGTCGCTGGGAAAAGGGCTGATTTTTGAGGGTCTAAAGGGAAACGAAGACAGGGCATTAACATTAGGATTGAGAGGGTATGGAGGGTAGCGGAACAGTGGGGGCTGCGCTGCTGTCACCCGGGATGATGGCATGTGGCCTTTGCAGATGTAGAGCAGGTGTTCCTCAGTCTCTGGTCAGGCTTGGTCAGCGGTATTATGGCTGAATTTGGTCAAATATGTCGTTCTATTACAGGTTTGTGATGGATGATTCATGACAATCCCCTGCAGTGTGTTTTGTAGTGGGAAAGTAGTTTGAGTAGTTTGCAATGACATGTTGAGTAAAATATTACAGTAAATACAGACTCCTCTGAACTCCTGACCCTGTCTGTGTGATACATGTGAGAGACCAGCAGGGTGCGACGGTTCCCACCATCTCTGACCATCTTTCTAGAGCAGTTGTTTTTGTTTTTCTGTACATTCTCTCACTAGTGAACATCCACAAATCAAATCTTTGCGATTCTGTGTATAGTTTAAAAGCGCTGCAATCGATTCCTGCTGCTGTTATTTTGTCTGACATATAGCCCCCTTTTTCAGGGAATATGCCATTGACCTGGAGGAAGGCTCCCAGCATCTAATGCGATACAGCACTATAGCACCCCTAGTGGCCAGTGGAGCAGTGCAGCTAATATAGGAGGTAAAGCTGGTCCGAATCCTGAGTGCATTCCAGGCAGGGGCGTCCCACTTGTGGGGGATGTGGGTGTCTTAACACCCACACTTTTCCCGGTGAGACGGTTCAACACCCACACTTTTTCTACAGTTTTCCCGCAGTTCTAAACAAACGCCTGCGCATTCGCTCC
>JAABNY020000039.1:11865996-11877489 GCA_015164015.2 Brevimyrus niger
GGGCGCAGTAATTTCCCCCCCCCCCCCCCCCCCCCGCCGTACAGGCCACCACGTAGCCAGGCATCATGAGTGCTCTCACCTGCTTATAACCTTCACCCATTTGGTCTGCAATTTGGGCCGGAGACCCAAACACAATAGTGGCAAAAATGTAGACCATGGTTTTTATTAGCCGTAGCTGTGAGCCTCATCATCCATGTAACTGTCAGTTATAATCCCCCCCCCCCCAAAAAAAAAAACGTTAATATCACTATAACCATTAGTTTTACCAGCAGAGTGGCGCTTAAGCTGTTTACACTATGAAGGCAAGGCGCTGTGTCGCCCAGCGTCTGATCAATAGCCAATCAGCCAGGGTGCTGAGCTGTATTAACACTGGGCCTCCCTCTGTCTGGGGAGGGAGGGAGGGGGGGTGGTGATCTTACGGATGAGAAACTATGAAGGAAATAAATTGTAAGTGGTGTTGACACTGATGCATGCACTGCCCCCCCTCACCAGCGCTTGACGACTCATCTCGCCTGGAAAAAAAATTGACCAATGATTCCTACTCCTGGAGTTGGAGGGTGGTGAGGCAACCAGATCTGGTCACTGGTATGGTAAAATTGATCCCAGCCCACCCCCCCACCCCCCACTCCGACACGGTTTTCTCAATGGCCCGGGTTTATCGAGGCAGCGGAGTCTCCTGGCAACAAGCTAAACGCCACTGCCCTCCCCCCTCGCCGCCTCCCCCTTTCTGAGGGTCATTCCACCCTCTGTGTATTAGCGACTGCACGCATCAGCCCAGCAAAGTTTAATTAGCCGTGCTCTGGCCCACTTGTCTTACATTTCCCTTCTTTTTTTCCCCCCTTGTCGACCGGAAAAAAGTGTGTTTTTTTCCCTTATCAGATGAAGCAGGCAGCAAAAATAGCAGCGCCAGCATAACACAGCCCCAAAATCCAGCACAATAGCATCACATAATGGCTTTTATGGCATTTAAGACACGGGGGTAAATTGAATCGCAGCGGAGCGGGAGGGTGATATATTTCTTTAGAGCGGGCGATCCGGTTGGACGCCCGCAGCCCTTGGGAATGTGGGCCGTTATTCACCGTTCTTCACCAGACCATCCATCGCCTTTCATTCGCCATCAGCCTCTGCCCTCGGAATCAATAACCCGACTGACGCTTTCCTAAGAAAGACCATTATCTGCCTCTGGGATCTTGACGCTGGTCCACGTCACGCCCGAGGAGGTGGGATGGGGGGGGGGGGTAGCATGACCTAAGAATGCTTGCTTTGGTGCCATCCTTCCTCTCCTCTTCTATCACTTTTCTTGCATTTCGCATCCCCTCACCTTCTGCAGTATCCTCACCAGAACCCTCCACCTCCATAAACCCGTTCCAGCCGCCGGGCCCCTCGCACTAGGGGCGGGTCTCCCTCCGGAACCTTCCGTGGCCGTGAGTGTGGCGGATGGTCGTTAAGCCCAGTGCCAAGCGTGACGGTCACTTCTGCCGTGTGAGGACTCTGCGGGCAGCTGCGGCCTCTGTCCCAGCATCTCCACGTGACACGCGTGATGTAGGGCGGCCGGGGGGCCTCCCAGGATGGCCCCCAGAGCCCATGTGACTCGTTCCACTTTCCAGCTGACTCCCGGCCCGTTCGGACATATGTGCACCCTCAGGCGATGCTGGAACTCTCCCTCGCTTGCAACTGTACGCTTTTCTCTGCATACCCCCAAGCGAAGGATGGAGAAGGGAGGGGACACGGCCATTTCACCATTAAACAAATGCCGCAAGATAAATATAGGGGCCGATAAATCAAACGAAATGAATAAACAACTCGGACAATTTCCTGGCAACTTTACTGCCATTAACGTGCCTTAAGTAGCTCAAATGAGCAGGTTGTGTCAGACCGTCTGCTTCCCAAGAGCCGTAAATTATCAATGCGTGAGTAGCAGCGCTCCGGTCGGTGTCTGCCGACAGATAGACGCACTTATAAACTCGCACTTATAAATTTGCAGCCCATGCTCAGGAATATTGCCCTCAGGATTTTCAGGGCTGCAGAGGGCTGACCGCAGGATGCTCTGCATAATGATTCCCGCTGAACGGGAAGGGGAGTTGGGAGCTCTGGGGAGCCGCCGCGGGAGTTGGGAGCTCTGGGGAGCCGCCGCGGGAGTTGGGAGCTCTGGGGAGCCGCCGCGGGCTGGCTCACACTCTCGAGCGCCGGATCAGGCACTGCTCCCCAGAGGAGTGCATACAGCTACCTGAGGGGGCTGACCAACATGCCGGAAAGTTCCACTTTAAGGGGACTTGTGTAAGTGTGTTTGTGATTATTACATTCTGGAGACCAGATGTCCCCACAATGTGATAAAAACCTGAAACTTTTTACCTTGTGGGGACATTTTTTTGGTCCCCACAAGGGTAACCTAAGTTTTATAAAAATCTGTGACTACAATCAAAAAATGAATTTTGTTTGGTTGCTTAAGGTTAGGACTGGGTAGGAGTTAAGGTTAGGGTTAGGGTTAGGGTTAGGGTTAGAGTCATACCTATAAAAATGAATGGAGAGTCCCCAATAAGATATGAATATGTGAACTGTGTGTGTGTGTGTGTGTGGGGGTATTATGTATATATTACCAATTACCAAATGTCTCCACATCACCAATGTGATGAAAACTTGTTATTTTATATTGTGGGGACCATATTTCAGGTCTCCACAAAGATCGGTGAATACAATCAAAAAAACAAAAAATCTCGTATTTTGTCATTGTCATAGGGAGTCATTGTTGGGATTAGTGTTTTTGCCATCAAAATGAATTGACAGCCCCTGTAAAGATATACAATGTGTGTGTGTGTTGGTGGGCTGGTGATGCCTTTACAGATTCAGCATACCGACACGGTACACATTAAAATGAACCCCAAACAACATGCATATTATGTGGAAATGATGTCAACAGAGCAAAGTAGGACATCAAACACTTCAGGGTCATTCTAACTTACATTTATCCACTGTGATATTTTATTTGTGCTGCGCCTTCAAATTGCCAATGCAGACTGAACTGTGACATGAGATCATACATCCTTTCATCTCTACAATATAAAAATACATGTAGACTCCTCACTTTCTTCATAAATCATTAAATGCCTTCCATTTTGGGCTATAAGATAGATGAGGGTGCTTGAATGTCCAGCTGCTTACTTTGAAAGATCACCTCTGTAACGCCGCCTGAAGAGGTGTGCGGTTAGTCACACTGGTGTATAGCGCACACCTCTACGACAAGCACAGGGGCGCACAAACAGAACAAACAGCCCTATGGCACAAGACACTGAGCCCTTAGAGACTAGCATATTAGCACATGGACTGCTGGACTGAAAACAGCACTTATCGTAATGTAACTCTGATAACGCACGCTGACGCATCCACTCCCCCTGCATGATAATGACTTACGCCCTGCTCACTTTACTTGAAGCCCCGTTCATGCAATTCTTCTGAGGTATGGTCTAAGGAGAACAGCGCGGGTACATATATTTTTTTAAAAAGCTTTACCTTGCTGCAGCAGTGCTGCCTGTAGCAGTGGACAGTTAAAAATCTCTCTTCAAACCAGACGGGAGACCACAGAGGTAAGTGCTAAATGCTCCTAAAATGATTTTGTTTCCTCTCTCACACTCTTGCTTTCTTCACTGCAGTGGATGATAAATCCCTGAGGAAAAACGATTAGGAAGCAAAATAAGCGCCTCTCTCTCTCTCTCTCTCTCTCTCTCTCTCTCTGTCGCTCTGTCTCGTTCCCGCTCTCACTCTCTTCTATTTCTCTCCCAGTCTCTCGTTTCCACTCTCTCTCCCTCTCTTTCACTGTCTCTCTTTTCCTTTCACAGAGATGGTCATGTATCTCTCTCCCTTATCACATCTCTCTCTCTCTCTCTCTCTCTCTCTCTCTCTCTTTCTCTCTCTTTCAGTTGTTCTGTTTCTTACAGTTATGGAAACCGATGTTGACTTCACTACCACAAAGCTGCATTGCCTAAATTTTGATCCACTTTGATATAACATGCTGTAAAGGGATAGAGGCAAAGAGCCAGTCAGCTACACTTCAACCAACTAAAAAAAAAACCACTCCAATTAGGTGGACAGTAAGGACTCTCAAAAAACACTCACCAGTGTTCTTGGCTTACATGGAACTGCATCTCTTCACACCTCCCAGTGCCGAAACATCCATCAAAACAAAAGTGACACAGTTGCAAAAAAAAAATACAAAATGGTACTTTAGAGACAATCTGATGTCTTTGTGAGTGTGCATGTATGACAGATTGAATTGCTATAATTTTTTAGGACTTAACAAACCAATCAGATCCCCCCCTACCGCCTCGCCTTCTGGTGGAAGCGGGGGATCGAGATGCTCGGGCCCCCCTGAGGGTTCCGGAATGCAGGGACGGCGAAGGGGGGTGCAGATGACCGCATGAGTACAACTGCATGGAGGCCCTGCTCTGTACTGTCCGGGGCTGGAGCCTGTACAGCCCCAGCAGCCCTAGCAGATGCTGCACCATATGGACGTTCTCCGCTGGCTGCTCGCATCGCCTCTTCATTTCCTCCGCCATTCGCGGGGATGGAACAGCGACTCGCAAGTCCACTGCTCCGCTCCTGTATATCGTTAGCAAATGAACAGGTGAGACATCTTTACTCAGAGATTCGCGGCAGAATGACAATGCTGCCCCTTCGTACTGAAGGCATGAATAATCAATGTTGGAACACAAGTCTCTCTTAGGAGGGGAGACGAGCACGAATTGGGTCAAAGTGGGGAGCGCTGCAACAATGCAGCAGTGAAACGTGCGGCTGGAAATGATATCAACAGAGAGCAGGAACGGACGACAGAATACAAACTACAGCATTTGTATGTTAACAAGAAGCCCGTCAGGAAAGCCCTCACCCCGAAGCCACCAGCCTGATATTACTTGCACTGACTACAGCTATGTATGTATGAGACTGAGCCCTGCGAGTTAAAATGGCGTTTCCAAACACCCCATACATGGCAGCCATGCTGCGGCTCAGTGATCCAGCCCAAACACAATTAAGATCATGCCATCCGTCTTCGGACTGGGCTTGACAGTGCAGAGGAGAGCGGAGAAAGGGCACAGGATCACTTAACAGCCATATACGCTCTTCTGACCTTCATGGCTTAACAAAAGCCAGAGAGCATGACAGTCTGTGTTAATGTGTTTTTTTATTGATCAAACCATGAATTTAGTTCTCACTATATTTGGCTCTTCATTTATTGGTATTTAATTGTTATTTTAATATTTTTTAATTATATTCTTGGATTAATGGAATTAGTTATAAATTATTTATTTCACTTCTCCACACAGCCGTCACCAGGATAAATGATTGGATGGTGGATGATGGATGGATTATTTTGTTTCTTTTTCTAAAACCCTGCTTGGTGGGGGGAGGGGGGTGCAGCTAGAAATTCTGACACCCCTGAAACAATTCCCCAAAAATAAAATTTGCCAAGCTGTGGGTCCCTCAGTGTATAATTTTTAATTTTGCATATTCAAGGGCCTCTATAAAATGCTGCCCCCCCGAATCTGGCAGGATGTCCATCCCCCTTTGACATTCCTGGATACATTATAGAATTTCTTTCAAATTCTTATTTTAATTATATTTGGCATCATGCGTCTTGTCTATAATGTTTTACATCCTTTGTCAGTAAGTTTGCTGGTTATTCTGCTTTGTGACAATTGCATAAGAAAGTGATGTCTTCAGGAAATGCTGACAATAATTTCTTAAAATGATTAACTATTCCTTTATTATTTAGGATTTCTTGCCAAATTATGACAGAGAAACCAGACAAGAAAAGGAATATATTTCAAAAACCACAAACAAAACAAAATCAAGCAAAAGAAATATGTAAGACAATGCAGCGGAGAAAGCAATGCAGTTTATAAAATACAACTATACAAGACGGGGGTCACATTTTGATTCACAAGCCTTTGATTCACACGGTTATGTGTAGATCCGATATAGTATTTTCCAAAAATTTAAATGAAACTCTCTTGACTTTTAAGAATATGGCAAGCTTAATGCTAACTTACTAAATCACTCTACGTGTAGCCTGCATGTAGACACTCTACACTCAACATTTAACTCTGCAGCCATTCAGACTCCCTGTTTGCTGAGGTCTGTTGTGGTCATTGCCTTCATGCAGTTTCTCCTCAGTTAAGCAAAAAAACCTGTTGTGAAAAATATCACCAAAATTCTTTGAGAAACTAACATTATTAAAATATAACTGCAATAAAAAACTAAAATGTCAAACGTTTTGTGTTACTTAGGTTACGTTTGGTAACTTAGGGTTAGGGCTGAGTAGGGGTTAAGGTTGCAAACAGAGGCAGTCCGAATGGCTGTAGAGTGAATTATTAAGATGGCATTAAGCTTGTGGACGTGACACGGGACAAACGTTGCTTGCTACTCAGAATCGGCCGCATGCATTGATTGTCACACGGTGCCATTCGTCCATAAACTAGGAATCGCATGGTTTAGTAGTTGTGTCTTTTGTAATTCTGTTCAGACATGCATGCTGAACGTCGCTGAGCCATAATAACTGCCAATGTCATTCCTGTAAAGGTATTAAATACCCAGAATATCGTTATTAGAAAGTTTATTAATATTATTATATATCATTTTACACCCGCAGGGGGCATATGTGAGTCTCATACAGGACCGTTCGAAACGCAAAGAAATATAATAAAGACCTCACAATAAGCATTTTATGTGTCCCAATTAAACCGCATTATGCATCCACATTTTAACCATTTTAAATCCCGAACAATAAAAAAAAACTAAGTTTTGACCCGCACAAATATGGCGCCGGGGCTACACGTCATCCGGGTCACGTTCTGACGCAACAAAAATGGCGGCGCTGACATGAGGCTGGGAATGTTTGTTATTACTTATGGGAATGTGTGAGGAGCGATAGTTAGACTGTAGAAAAGTCGTATCTAGATCCTGGAAGCCGGAGAAAATAAAGTTCATACGCAGGTAATTTGAAACCGTATGATTTTGTTACGTGGCAGTTAAAATAAGTGTTTAAATATGATGTTAGACTAAAGTGTGATTTCGGATCTGTCATGTCATTATGTGATGCTTGAGATTTATTACTGTCAGTGGGAAATGAATACCAATTTAAAATTTAAAGAAGAATGAAGCTTATGAAGAATGTCGATCCAGACTGATCTAATACTAGTCTCACGTGACTTTCATTGGTAGACAATAGTAATAAATGTCTTACTAACTAAATACATATCTGTTTCTGCAGGTTGTTTATTTATATGTAAACATAATAATAAAAAGTGATTAAATTGTACTAATTTGCATGATGATCCGTTAACAGAATGGACTTTAAAGTCACAGATAAGACTGTCCGCGTTCTTACCGTCTCTGTCAACACGTTCATGCTAAATCAGGGAGGATAATGTAGTTTATTTAGTGGCTTGTGGTATAAGGTGCTGTGTGTGTCATTTTTGCTATGTCAGTCCACAAAGACAGCATGGCAGATGCAGGTAATCGGGACACCAGCCAGCCCCCCAGGATGCCAGTCGCCGCTGGCAGCGGCAGGGGGTCGCTGGTGGGCCGCAGGCTCCCGGTCACACTGTCCCCTGGGCGCCTCCCCTCCATGCGCTCCCGGGACCTCACCCTCGGAGGGGTGAAGAAGGTAGGTCACCCTCTGACACTGCAGGTAGCGAGTATGGTGTGCTACCTTATTTGTCATTGTGTCAGTCAACCAAATTCCCAGACCTTTGTATAGATTCGCATATAAAATGATAAAATATTGTATGAAAGATGCATTTTATACAGGCATGTAGGTTCCAAATTGTCTACAAGGATAATTTTTGTTGTAAGTCAAAATCCTTGCTTGGTTATTAATATACTTATTGGCCCACTCAGGGGTCCGTTTAACCTTGTTGTTTGTGCCATAGAAAACATTCACCCCAAACATCATTGGCCGAAAAATTAAGGAAGAGTAAGTACATTGTTTATAATGATATTGTAATAGGCAATGCCATTAGTTTACAACATACAGCCATGGGAAAAAAATTGAGACTACTCCTTATTCTTACACATATCTGCATTTTTAAATCCTGGTTTAATTGTGGTTTTTCTGGTAGAAGGTTATGCTGAGCAGTAGGTTTCTAAAACAGCAGTACACAAGAACAAGGTAAAGGAGGAGCCACTGGGAATGACCAGAAACCAGCCAGGTAGAAGGCAGAGGCGACTTTCTAATAAGACATTATCGTTAACTTATTCGACAGTTTCTTATGAATTGTAGGATGACATCTAGTGATGTCTGCTAGGACAGTTCATATCAGGCTCCTAGAAGCAGGACTGAAGTCCCATAAAGCAAAGAAGAAGCCCCTCATCAGTGAGAAGCGAGGAAGAACCAGGCTGCAGTTTGCAAACTGAAATATATTATTCACCAACGCACACCCATGAATTGAGAAATGAGTGACAAAAAATTGTGCTGTGGTCTCTTAATTTTTTCCATGGCTGTACATGTATCCCTTTATAGCATCTTTATTGATAGATTTTTTTTGTCGATTACTAACATCTGATATGAAAGGAAATTTTAAAGGGCTTTTTTTTATCCCGCTGTGGCATTATAGGTATGTCTTGGCATGTGCATTTGGGATTTTCGCACTGACACATTAATAGAACAGAACAGTAAATTTACCATATAACTACATTAGTCCATGTTATTAATTACTGACCACAGGCAAATCTACTTGCCTCCCCCTCCCCATTTCCTTAGTATTTTTAAACATTGTAGGCAACATAACGGCCATCTCCTATCGAACCTGAGTGATAGCTTCGGGAAAGAATGGAGGGCTCTTCTTCCTTCTACAGGCCGAAAGAGGAGGGGGGTCCAAAGCGGGGCCGGAGGGAGACGGATCGTGGCCGTCAGCGGGATGGGCGTGGCCGAGGCAGAGGCCGCCCAGAGGTCATTCAGTCCCATTCCATTTTTGAGCAGGGACCCGCAGAGATGGACTTAAAGAAGAGGGGTAAGATTTCGGGGCTCCTCTCTGTAAGGTTCACAGCCCGAGGGTGTGATTCTGTATTGATTTAAAATGTAAGTTTTTATAGCCACTAAAAGCTATTGTGGTTTCACACAATCCAACCTTTTGTTTTCCGTGAAGGTATAACTAACACTTTTCACCATTCCACTACTTTGCTTGTGTTGTCTGATCTAACAGCCAGTCTTAATTTAGGGGTTTCTGTCTGTGGTCTGCGTAGGTACATGGGACAGGGGGGGGGACACGCCCTCCATGGCTCCTTCCAACATTATTAACATCAAGAAGGAGAAGCGGGAGACAGAGGAAGAGACCAAGGAGATACTGCGCATGTTGGACAAGGACAACGTGAGCCCCGCCCCCTCAATATGGCCGCCCCTTCCCATATGCCCTTTGCTTGGTGTCCGATTGACAAAATAGGGGTAATACAGGGAATAATTTCCGCTAGCACATCTATGAGAATCTTCATCTTAAGCTAGCATCAAACACTAGCAGAATTAGCATTGGCGTGCGTAAATTTGAATCCATTATCTTCAGCCATTCTTTAGTATTTTTTTTAAGTATGCTAAAACCTTTCAGGCTCCAATATTGGGAATGCATAAATACGTCGTGATGTGCAAGACTACAAATAATGAATTGTATATAGAATATGCCCTTTTGTCCTTCCAATAATCCATGTGTATTGGTGCAGATCACGGAATCTCCGTGCATTTTGACCAATCAGATTGTTCGGTCAAGCTTTCGGCTCTGCTAGTGAGCAGGACCGTGTCATCGTGGGTGCTGCTCGGATAATTTACAGTGGGACACTGGCAGCTTGCGGTACAGCTTGGGTCTTGGTGGCAGTGGGAAAGCTCCATTGCTTTCCTCTCTTCTCCTACCTTAGTTCCTGGATGACCCTCGCCTGCACAATGACTTGAGCAGCTGTCCTGTCCAGCTGCCCCTGGCTGTGTCGGGTTGGACCTTCAGGGAGGAACCTGGTGAGGATGCTCAGAAGGCGGCTGTCAAACTCGAGGACCTGAAGAAGGAGCAGGAACCCGATGACATGGATGTGGATGAGGCCGTGCCTAAAGTAAAAGGTTGTCCATCTTGAGGGATATTTGTACATGAAAAATCTTTCCTTATAGGGAAAATTATCCCCACTTTTTATGTAGAAAATACAGGTGGTCATAATAAAAATACTGCAACTGTCTTATTTGAAATCAGTATTGGATTGCAAATGCTGCCTTATGCTCCCAGTCTGATTTGGGAGAATTCAGGATCGTGGTCCCCAGTTAATTAGCTGCTCACCCCCGGCTAATTTCTCCGTACAGTGAAAGAGGAACCAGCCGAGATGCAGGATGTGAAGAAGCCTGAGGCCACCTTCAGGCCCCCGCGGTTTCCTGAGCCCCATCCGCTCCCTGTGCTGCTGGAGGCGTGGAGCCAGTGCAAGGAGGACGAGCTGATCTTCGTGCAGCTTCCTGATTCGCTGCCTGGGCAGCCACCCACTCAGGAGGTCAAGCCAGTCAAGAAAGAGGTGCAGTCAGAGGATGGACAGACGATGCTCCAGAAGGTTGAGAACAGTGAGGTGTGTGGAACCACATTATTTAACAGCTTTGTGTGTGGATGTGTAGTTCTAGTATATCCATCCATCCATCCATCCATCCATCCATCCATCCATCCATCCATCCATCCATCCATCCATCCATCCATCCATCCATCATATTTTACAGCAGGGCTATTCAAATTACAATCCTCAACATGTGAGCACTGCTGATGTTCCAGCCTCCCTTTACCTGTGAGCCTCATATGAGACCTATGGCCAATCAGAATCAGTAATTATTAAACTAACTATCTGGGAGAACTGAAAACAAGGCCTGGATTTGGAGTTTGAAGAGCCCTGTTTTACACACTGGATACCAGTTTACTAAGGGGCAGCGTGTGGCTCAGTGGCTTAAGCCTGTGTGCCTGTAATTACAAGGTCACTAGTTCAAACCCAGCCTCAGCATGCCTGCAGGTCCTTGAGCAAGGCCTTTATAACCCCCAGCTCCCTGGGCGCCCCAACAGGTGGCTGCCCTTCGCGGACAGCTTGTTCTACAAAGAGCAAGTTGAGGGAGGCACAAAAATAATTTCCCCATGAGGGACAATAAAGGTTAATTATTATTATTTAATAAAGAGCTGATGCCCATGTTCTCACACTACATAATCATACACTACTGGTAATTCAGACACCTAACAGAAAGCCTTTGGTTTGCTGGGGGAAATTAGAGCAGCCATGGGTACCCTGTGCAAGGTTGGAGAACATGCAAACACTAGATGAGAAGCTGGATTCGAACCCTCACACCTCAGGCCCCTGTGGTACTCTTTAGAGTCTTCTTGTCCCCGTCAAGTCTAAATGTGCGATTTAGCTGTTTGTGTGTGAATTCCACCTCATGGTGGGTAGGAGGAGCAGCAGGAAGAGAACAGCTGCAGTCTGAAGGATCTACAAGAGGGTCTGGTGGGGCGG
>JAABNY020000039.1:11877589-11891187 GCA_015164015.2 Brevimyrus niger
CTCATGGTGGGTAGGAGGAGCAGCAGGAAGAGAACAGCTGCAGTCTGAAGGATCTACAAGAGGGTCTGGTGGGGCGGCTGCTGGTGCGAAAGTCCGGGCGTGTGCAGCTCCTTCTCGGGCACATCACTCTGGACCTCGCCCTGGGAACTCCTTGCTCGTTCCTCCAGGTGAATCGAGCGTTCATTCCCTGAAAACTAACCGACGTGCTCCTCAAGATAAGCTTCTCTCTCCTGCACACGCGCGCATCACCCTGACCCGCGGCGCTCTCTCCCTGGCTCTCTAGGAGTTGGTGGCAGTCACGACAGGGGAGGGCAGGACCGGCGACATGACTGTGTTGGGCCACATCAAGCACAAGTTAGTCTGCTCGCCAGACTTCGAAGACTTGCTGGTGAACAGGGCGTAAGGAAGACATCGCGTTTTATGTGGTTCCGAAGGGGAACCGGCTGGCGATGGTTCCCTGTGCCTGTGACCGTCCACATCTACTGTGGGATTTGGCCCTTGGGATTATTGGGCCCTTTGTTCCTAGAGAATGGGGGGGGGGTCTTTATCAGTTTGAACTTGTTTTACGAGTTGATGAGTCGCCTAATGAAAAATTTAATTAATTATGCAACCAAAGTCAAAAGAACTGAGGGAATGTCTTTATTTCTTAAAAGCAGCAGAATGATGATAGACTATAATTTAATATTCTCTTACCAGAAAGGCGGGTAGTACGATTATTTTGAAATAAGAATGCTTTTGCAAGTCATTAAGGAGAGATTTGTGCCAAAAATGCCTATCTGTGTTGCTTGATAAAGTGGTCTTAGTCCTTTGTGTCCTATAATGCCCTGGGCTTGTTGAGGCATGGAGTACTTCTTATGTTATAGGATTACCCACACTACACTGGGGTTGCATATGCTGAGTTCTCCTGCCCCCAGCACTACTTGATGGTCTGCTTTGATGAATGGGACAGCTGCTCAGATGTAATCTGTAAGTGACCAGGTTTAAGTGTTGGCTGGGACTGGAATATTTTTTAGTTTGAACGAATTTTGTTGTTAATAAAAAAAAATCTGAGAAAATGTGTCCTTGTTCTTTTTGATTAATATTGTCCTGTGCAGAAAGCCCGATATTCTTCATTTATGATTTCATCACTTTGTGCTGTATGAATATCTATATATATATATATATCTCAGAGTACCATGTGCCTCTTCATTTGGAAGTATATTTTGGTGATTTAATTTAGTTTTACTAAATTAACGCTGACTAATTTTCTAAAAGCAGTTCTGCCTTTGAAGAAATGACAGTAAACGATGTTGGAAAAACATAAGGTGTTTTTAATCTGGCTAGATGTGCGATGATAAGAGTACAAATTTGGTTCTTTGTTTTCATTTTCGCACTTTTCATCATCATGTAAGTCAGCCTGCCGCGCTGTCGTCCTTCGTACATCCCGCCGTTAGGTGTCGCCGGCGCGCCGCCCGCTCGCCTCCTTTTCGTTCATTTAGTTCACGCCAGCTGCGCGCGCCCTCCCAGCTCCGGAGGTTTACGGTGCTCTGACTTGGCCGGGCGGCACGAGGGAAGCCGCTGGGCAGACAGGAGACGCTCGTCAGCCGGTGACGGCGACGGTCACGACAGCGGAACCCGGGTAAGTCCCTCTGAGGGCCTGTCACATTCTGACGGCTGCTGTCCGCCGAAGCGCGGCGGCGGCTCCCCTCAGTCAGCTAGCTACCCACGGATGTCTATTAAACAGCGACGTCGGCTTTCCTATCGTAAGCGAGGGGTGAACGCTAAGATCTTCGGGGCCCTCCGGTCCTGCTGTGTCTTTTTCCTTAATTGGTAGTTATTTGCCTAACTGTCCCTTTTGTTTAACACGTCGTTTGTGTAACACGTTAGCGGATTACTTTGCCGGGGTGGGTGTTATGTTAGCATTACCACCCGAGTCGTTGATAGCTGAACGCTGTCTTTATCAGTTGCTAGATACGTCGAATATTATTCCACGGTAAATTAAGCGGTTAACAAAAGCTGACTTTGCTTCTTAACTCGGAAACATCATTTTTTGTTATTAAAATCTGAAATTCGTGGAGTTTTTTTTAAATATCTGTTTATCAGTTGAATATAGACGTTGAATACGCCGTTCGCTTCCTTTGCGGCTTTGTGTCCCAGCCCGAGATCAGTTACCTCATGCTGAAATGTTTTGGTCTTGCCAACGCTCGCGCATCTTTAAAATTTTTTAACCTCCAGCCTGTTCTGTTCAAGTGAACGAATTAACGAACAAATATTTGCCAGGTTTAATGGTCCACCGCTACACAGGGTCCTTGCCTTCATCCCACCACGTCTGTCTTTTGTTATTCGGGCCCCAGGAAGGTATGCGAAATTGACCTTTATTAGCAGTTCTTCACTTTCAGTTGTTCCGATTGGCAGAGACAGCACAAATAGAGTTTACGCAATCGGCCTTTTTGCCCATTGGAAATCACCTTGACATTTACCTGATTTTAGCGAGGAGCGAGTGGTTGTTGGCTGTTTTTCATTGTTTGTCACTATGTAGGAAAAATATTATATTCAGTGTCTTTTTTCAGTTCTTAAGTTGGTGTCTATAACAATTTGTCTTGGGGGGGATAATGGGTTTATTGGTAGGACTTTTGGATTTTTTTGCACTCCCAGCGTTGACTCCTGGAAGTGCTCTCCAAACAGATATTTAGGTTTTGACATTTTTCATGGGAGTGGAAAATAGGTCCTGTGTAGGATTTCTTGAGGGTGAATTTGGGAGTTGCTCATCCCTCACCTGACTGGGTGCCTGTGTGTGGATTATTTTTTCTTGCATTCATAAACCCCTGCTCATTTTCTTTCGTACTAGCAGAGTTATTTTAATTACATATCGAACAGTTTTATCTGAGGTACTCTTGCATAATGTAAAGTGTTAGTTTATGAAGCTAGAAATTTAGCGGAATGTTTCGGTTAAGTGCTCTGCCTATTTGTGTTTAAGCCTGTTGTTAATGAAACACGAGTTGAGGTGCAGACTTCTGTCTGCTTAAAGATAGTGCAAGAGTAGTCTGTGCTTCTGAAGTTAGGGGATAGTCTTCCAAACATATGCCATACAATCAGTTGCTACTAGAACACTTCCAGACAGGTTAAATGTTGGCTTGTTCATCTTTCATTCAGAGATACTGTATCACATTCTATAGACTGTTGCATCTGTTCCCCCGAAGTCACGCCAGAAAACAGTGCTGGCTACAGTCAATGTTTCTTCTTCCTGGCAATAATTAATGTTTTGCTTTTTTCCTTTCCTCAGGTAAAACGAAGCCTGGAAGGTTCCATTTTTATTTTATTTTTTTCTTCTTCAACTCCGTTTGCTCCCAGCTCCTTTCACGGCTTGACTGTTCTACTGATTCTCAGTTTTACGTGCAGCTGGTACTCGGGTTGGGGAACAGTCACCTTTAATACTCTGCTTTAACCTGCTCATCAATTACATTTACAAATCTAGAGATGGCACACATTGCATGGCAAGTTTTGAATCTGCATTTTTAGTTTTAAGGAAAAAGGAAGAAGATATCTCCAAAAAAACCTCAACCTCCAAGACCTGCTGCAGAAAAGTAGGAAATAAATATCAGGGACCTCCAGCTGGTGGGAGCAGCACTTGGAATGCTTGTCTCCATGGCAACAACGTTCCAGACTTCTGGGGGGAGGAACCTTGTGTCAGATACGTGTTTATGAAAGCTCCGGTCCACAGAAGGTTAAGTAGACAGTGGTCGTAGAGGGTTCGTAAAAAGTGATTTTTCTCACTTGGTCTGGGCTGCTTGGATCATAAAGAATTCTTGCCTGTCAAGTGAAAAAATTTCCATCAGCCAGGATGAGCTGGTTCCCTTCCCCCTTCGATAATTTGCTGTGCATGCTCCTGGGCATTTCCTTCACTGTGTGGTTCACCCTGCTGCTGGTCTTCATCATTGTGCCGGCCATCTTCGGCGTGTCATTCGGCATACGACGCCTGTGCATGAAGACGCTCATTAAAATCTTCGAGGTAAGTGGCTGACTCGCTTCGCTGCATTTCCTGCGTTTCAGGACAGTATTTCTTGCACAATAGTTATGATGGGGGTGTGGGGTTCATTCTGATATTGATCTGCTAAAGACCAACCATTAGTCTTATGCTTCACGTGCAGTTTAACTCATTGTTGATCATAGAACAAAATTCATGCGGTGGGGCTTTCGTTGTCATCTACTGCATTGTCTAACTCTTGTGCTAAATGGTCACCCAGCATAAGTTTATTTGCTCTTCTCTGCCACCTGAAAACAGAGGCTGAGTGATTTATTGTCATAATATTTTTATGATGGAATTCAGTGCCCAGGCTGAGTGAAGCTGAAATGTATGGACTATCTGCATTCTGCATTAATGTTCTTTTCAGGTGGGATTTTGGGCAACGTCATAGAAATGCATGTCAGTGGTGTGTGTGTCGTCGGGACATAGTGTCCAATGCGGCTTATTTAGGATATATGTTCATTGGTAAAAAGGTTCTTTCACCATCTTGTATTCTGTATGGTTTACTTCAGGTCATTGACTCTGCACAGTGCCCTGTGCCACCTGCTAACCGCCCCCCCCCAGCTTGACATGTGATATGACTGCTCCAAACTTCTGTGGCCTATCCTGGAACATGGAGCCTATTTCCTTCCTGCTACGAGGAGCCTGTTAGCTATACAAGGAGCATGCTCACAGGAAGCACAAATAGCACATCATCTTAGACTTCAGATTACTGCCTTCCCAGTTGGACGTAATGAACCATCTAGGTTTTTTCTTTTTTTTTTGCAAGTTTTTGTCTTTAATGGACTATTCATTTGAATCATTTTGGCATTTTAGATACTTCCTGTTACCATCTCAATGAATAGCAGCCTTGATATAAGACGAATGTTTTCTGCTACATTTCCCTTTGCTTTCTAAGCTGATACCTGCACTGCGTTTTTTTGTACCTGTTGCTTTTTAAAGATCAACGGAGCTATCCTTTTTTTTTAAATACTGAGATTTTAACAGTTTAACCTAATTCAACCTGAAGCTAATAGGGTTTACCACCAACCACAGACATGTAATGACTTTCTAGGTAAAGCTTTGAATGATGACCACATTTCATGTCTAAATTGGGTGGGGGGTAAAACCTGGGGGTGTTCTCAGTGTCAGGTGAGCAACGATCTGTTGTGTCCTCCCTCACCACCTCGTAAAAACATTCCAACATCAGTCCCAACATGCGTTGCTTTGGATGCAGCAGCAGTTGAAACCGGAGAAGGTCAGTGCTATGTTGTGCATCCACAGTGCTGGCTTCTTGCCCCCGGGCAGCTCTCTTAAAGGCAAATGTGTTCAAAAGTTGAGTGGGTTCAAAGTAACCCAAATTTGTGCAAGAGATTGTGGAAGTGAAACTGAAATGTTGTATCCCTTAATAGTAGTAGCAGTTTCATATAAGTTCTATTAGTTCTCGAGAAATCTTTAGTTGCATCTGTATATTCGACTTATTTTTGATGTTATGTTTATCCTATTTAATTCTCTAGTTTGACATTTGCTTCTTATTGTGAACCAGAGTGGATGCTGATAGCCGATGGGTGGCAGTGGTTGCTTGAGTGACTGTCTTCTGACCATGGCTGGAGGACATGTGAGGCAGGATGGTTTTGACGGCTGGACCAGCACTAGCATCATGTGAAGTTCAATGCTAGTTGATTAACAGAAAACAGAAGAGAAACGGCAATCATGGGTTACAGACTTTAATCTGTGGTAAGCAACTCATGAATTGACACCTAGGCAACCACAGTTCAAGCCTAAGATAGGGAATCAATTAGCAGTGTGCATGTCGATCAGGGGTGCTTTAGGGATGTATTAAATTATTCTTGGGCTGACCTATGAAATTTCCTGATTAATCAAGAGAGTGTTGTGTAAATCATGTAAACAGAAACTAGAGCTGGGCGATATGGCCTAAAAATGAAATCTCTGATTTTTGCACAATAAATCCGATTTTCGATTTAAATTGATTTTCCCCTCCCCTACTCAAAATCAAACTACAGATGACAAATAAATGGTTAAAAACAAGTTTTAATTCAATTGTTTGTTTATTTATTTTACTTTAGCGTTAAAGTGCAATTTGACAAGCCAAAAAAGATGTGTGTAAGTGGGATGGCAGACCACATCATTGTAAACATTTCCAGAAACTTGTAAAAAAAATTTAGCATGTTAATGAATCCTGGCTTTTCCACAGTATATATGGGCACCCTGTCTTTTGCAATATACATCTACATCGCAACAGCATTTATCACCTTCCATCGTGCCCCATTCTTATCATATGGCACACAGTTCGAAATCGTGTCGGGCACGGTTGCTTGCTTTACTTTGGATGTTGTGCTGGTGCTGCGGGTATTTTCATTTCGCTGGGAGCTGTCCTTCTCCCACTCCGCTGTGTGCCTCTGCTTTAGATGCTAGAATAAATTTGTTGTGCTGCTTCCTTTAGTTGCAACAGTTTTTAAACAGACGTTGCAACGTGAACTTGTTTGGTCTGTCAGACAGTGCAAAACCGAACCATTGCCATGTTTGTGAATCCGCTACAGTGTTTGGGTGCGCCGCACTAATGTACCCGTGAAGAATGGTGCGTCGCGTTAGTTCCGCTTTTGGCGCTCATGTGTAAAATATCGATTTTCATGAAAGCGCATTGTCCTGAACTGTAAATTCGAATTAATTAATGCAATCGATTGATCGGCCACCTCTAACAGGAACGCTATTCTTCGGACTACCTTTGATCAAAAAAGGAAGAATAAAAGAGAACGCTGGGTTGTTTCTTCCTTGTAGTGTCAGACTCTTTTGAACCACTGGAATTTTCAACTTTCACAGTACTTAACAGACTTTTTTCGAATATTCAGACGTGATGCCAGAACATACCAGCCCAGCTATTTGTCTCCCAAGTAACTCATTATTTCAACCCCAACAACTAATTTCTTCCTTGTCACACTTTTGAAATGGAGCAGTGTTTTCCACTGATGGTTTACATTTATGTAGAAAAAAAAATGGGATTTCGTAGTACTTGTTGGGATTAACAACTTGCTAGAGGTTCCTTTTGTATGTAATTCCTGTTATCAGCAATAGGTTCAGAGCTCTGCCAGCTGAAGATTAGGTTCTCAGGCCATCATTGGATTCCTGATTCGGGCAAGGCTTTTGTAAGCTGTACTATAGGAAGTATTATTTAAAATACTCTGTAGAAACTTCTGTGGGAGGAAGAGCGCAGTTCAGAGGCAGGCTGAGCTTTTGTGCTGCTGTAAGCTTGTGGTGTGGAGATGGTGTGAGCAGCAGTAGCAGCTGAGGAGTCTAAAGGCTGGTTCATACTTCTCCGCATGCTTACTCTAGGATGTGTCTGCTCCAACATTTATGATGCGTCTGACATCACTGTGTGCCTCCGCGGGCGATCGCCTGCTGAGCTCCATATTTGTGTCCATGCATTGTTGTATGGGCAGCTTTGGACACACTTTGCATGATCAATTCACTAGAGTCTACTTTAAATACCAACATGCAGTTGTTGGGGTAGTTTGCAAACCCTATGGACTATTTAGAAGGTAATAAAACTGTTACATGTCAGAGAGAGAGAGAGAGAGAGAGACTCGAATTGAAAATCTCATGCCAGCCAGCTGACCAAAGTTGACAATCCTGTGAGTTGGCTCTCCAAATCTATAAAATATAGAGACCTTGCTGCTGGGGTACATGCTCAGGGAATTTGACTAATTTTTTATATTAATAAAAATATAAATAAAACTCATTGTGCGTTCCTGCAAAGTACGCAGCTTGACCGGAGAGCTATGAGCGTTTCTGTGTACGCAAACGTAGAGTTGGTACGCGAGTCTCACACTTAGGCTGGGAAGTATGAACCTATGAGCCTTTGTAGGAAAGCAGGGCAGAATTGGCCCCCAAGGAACAGGGTGGGTAAAAGGGACCTGCCAAGAAGATGGTATTCCTTATTGGAAGTTTATTCTAAATGTGTGTGCAGGGAGTCTTTGAGTGGCGTGAACTGTGCGTGATCATAGTAAACTGGTGGAACTGGCTAACCGTTGGCTAACCGCCCTATCGTCACAGTCATATGCTTGTGATGCATTTATGTCATTTTGGACAAAAGCACCTGCTAAAGAAATAATGGTACCACTTTACAATAAGACAGCTCTTGCAAACAGCTTATGGTTTTTAATAACGATATGAATTAGGTTGTAACACTTTGTAAATCATTAATGGATAATAAGTTAAAACATCATTTGTTATTGGTTACTGCTATTTTTAAGTGGCACGGGAGCCTGAGTGTGGTGCTGAAATAAACATCATGTTTTCTCTTTAGATGCGTTTTAATTTAGGGTCTTGCTGGATGTGAAAACAAACCATGCCTTCGATACGATCAGCAGCGAGGAGCATGAGAAGCAGAAGTGTTTGTCAAGTAGAGGTGTTGCAGTAAAGCACCCTGTCACTGTGAAACATGTACTTTTTGCAGAATTACCACCATACATGGTCTCTGACAGGAGGCCCAGCATTGGCAAGTTCAGGAGAGGTCAGGGCTGGAGGCTTTTCGGTTAGGGCAGTGTTTCCGAACCCGGTCCTCAGGGACCCCCAGACGGTCCATGTTTCTGCCCCTAGAGCTTGAGGCTGTGGTTGGGCATCTAAACTGTTCTCGTTGACGCTCACCAGGGAAACAAGATGGGTGGCTTATGTTGCAAGAGTTTTTACAAAACATTCTTTGTAAAAACCAAATGACTGACATCTGTTCATTTGAAATGGAAGTAACCCACTCCCAACTCACACAAGCTTTGATCTGTTATGAAATTAATCTAACATTCGGGCTTTTCTTCAGTGAGGGGGGAAGCCTGTGAGGAATAGGATGCACATGAAAGTTGAGCAACGATGTGACCTTTGGTTGCAAGTTCAGGTCAAACAAAGGCCTGTGCAGTAGTATTCTGCTTCAAGGTCTTTAACCTAAACTGTATCAGTAGAAAATACTGTCCTTCCATCTACCCATCTATCTTCTAAGCACTTATTCTGATAAATGTCATGGAGGACATGGAGCTTAGGCCCAGGCAGGATGAGGTAGACCCTGGACATGTCAGACCATCGTAGTGCACATACATGCACATACTCACACACAGTAATACATTATTGGTACATCAGAGGTGTTAGTCTAAGTCGGTGTGCTTGTTCTACTGGCAATGGTCTGAGATGATGGGAGACCTGTTTGTTTTGACGTTTGTCTTTTGGGGACATTCGCTTTGGCACTGCCAGCCTCTGCAGTGCCATGTGAAGGTTCTGACCCGGCTGTCGTGAGCTCGGCACCCCGTGAATAGCTGCAGGAAACTCCAGCAGGGTCCCAGACCCAATGCTTTAATGCTGACATGACCTGCTTTTTTGAGCAAGCCAGTCTAATGTTGCGCAAGTGGCTGAAGGGGAGTGAGACTCACAGGTGGGTGGTGTGAAGACTGTTGTGGTGTGCAGGCTTAAAGTAACTGAGCTCTCCCTTCTGTCTTCAGTGGGCCACTTTGAGGATAGAGAGAGGGGCCAAAGAGAAGAAGCACCTGCTGTACAAGCCCTACACCAATGGTATGAAGCCTGGCACATCTCGCTGTGCGTCCATCTCTGAGGCGGCGCTCGTGTTCTGTCACTGCAGGATGGCAAGAAACCAAAAGCAGCTGATCGAGGATTATAAGTCTTGGTGCTGTCTAATGTCTGTGTGTTAAAGTGTGCTCATTCTCGGATTAGATGCTCTTGTTTTGTAGCTATCATAGCTCAGGTTCTCTGCCTTTAGTTTTAGCCCTAACCCTAATTCCAAGTCTAAAACTAACCCTAACATTAGACTTTAGTCCAATGCTGACCCTTTAGGTGCATCCTCGGCCTGTTTGTGGCTTTTTGCCAGTCTTTTAAACTCTCTGCAATTTTTTGGTGGAATAGGACCACACAGGGCTGAGGTATTACATCACCACATGAAGGCATTGACCCTGGTGTTCTGCTTGAATGTGTTGAGGTTAACCATTTGCAGTTAAGTTGTCTTTTAGCTTTTTGGAACTGGGATGTTTTTCCTAATAGATTTGCCCTAAATATTTCTGTAGCATAAATATTTTTGTCGAAATTGAGTGCATAGCTTTATAACTCATCTTGGTTACTTTTTTTAACCCCTTTGGCCATCTTAAGTCTAAAACTCGATGGCACCAAGCTGTGAAACACCTGATTGTGGACATTAGTCCCCATCAGAAGAATTCTGCTTCATCTCACTGCGCTTAGGAGGTCCTGACAGTTGTGGGTGGTCCAGATGTCTGTGAGATCACAGAAGTATCATTCGTCCCTAAATGATCTTCTTCCGTGCCTCCTAAGGCATCATCGCGAAGGAGCCCACCTCCCTGGAGGAGGAGATCAAGGAGATCCGCCGCAGTGGCAGCAGCCGGGACTTGGACGCCGCCACCCAGGAATTTGAGCTGTCGGACATCTTCTACTTCTGCCGGCGCGGCATGGAGAGCATCATGGACGACGAGGTGACCCAGCGTTTCTCGGCCGAAGAGCTGGAGTCCTGGAACCTGCTGACACGCAGCAACTACAACTTTCAGTATATCAGCCTGCGACTCACCGTACTGTGGGGGCTGGGGGTGCTCATCCGCTATGGCTTCCTGCTGCCGCTCAGGTAAGGGGGGTTTAATACCCTGCACATGGCTTTAAAGGGGGACCTCGTAGCTCAATCCCACGGTGGAGGAGCGCTGTTGGGTTTGAGCTCTGTTCTGTGATTAACACAGACACAAAGATGGCAGACAAATGCTGTAACCGTTGCAAAATTCCATTGAAGGGTGATTACAAAACATAACTGTAAATGCTGGCTTGTCCTCCAGGGAATTTCTTTGTGTTTCTGCTGTTGCCTTTTTAAATTTTTAATTGTTTTTATTATAAATTGTGATTACTCCACTTAAGTTGCAACCCATGCGTGGCTGCAGCGGTGGCTTATTTCTTGATGAATGGCGGCCGCAGGCATAGCGGCTGCACTGCCAGTAGGGAAGGGTCACACCCGTCTGTCAGCTTTCTGCATGTGTTCGGCTGGAGCCGACCCAAATGCTTCCCGGCTAACGCTTGTAGCTAACGCTTGACGAATGGCCTGGACCTTTAGCACGGGGTCGCGCTGTGGAGGCCCGGTGGCCGCTGCCCAGCAGCACGGCGAAATACCCAGCTGCCGCTTGCGGATTGTGCTTGGATTACGTGTGCTGCGCATGTGGCGTGTCGTGTTGTTTCAACCTTGGGGGGATGTTGTCTTGTGTTCCACTTTTAGCTACATGTAGGAACTGTAACATAAAGGAGGGTGAGCAGTACCAGACACTCTGAATGATTAATGTGGCCTTGTCAGTGTGGCTAAGACTGTTAGGGGCTCCGTGTGAGAAAGATCTTAAGAAAAGGATTTGGAGCCATGGTGGCGAATTTTATTTGGCTGCAGCCTGGTATGTGTGTTGCAGTGGGTAAGATGCCCTACCTCATTACGCATGATGTCATTTACATTCTCCTATTGCTGTGTTGTCTTTGACAGGGTGACTCTGGCCTTCACTGGAGTGGGCCTCCTAGTGGTCCTCACCTCGCTAGTGGGCTGCTTACCCAATGGGAGGTATGTGGCTTTAAGGTCCCCCAACCTGCCTCCATGACCCCAGCTCATAAACATTTGCAGGTACGATCCCAGTGCCTCCGTAACTTGCGGCCCTCCTTTACCATCTTTTCTTCTTGTCCTCTTGAGAATGAAGAACTTCCTCAGTGAGAAGATACATTTGATGTGCTACCGGATCTGTGTGCGAGCTCTTACTGCCATCATAACGTACCACGACAGGTGAGCAGCACAACTTCAGAACATGTTTGCCAAGCATGAGTTAAATTTCCCAACTTAAAAAAAAAAAAAAATGATTGAACAGGTATTATGATTATATTAGTTATACTTGAACCCAATCTGCACACCAAACACCAGTTTAAACCTGTTTTGTCATCAGGCGGCCGAACAGTTTCAGGAGACTGGAACACTACTGCTTCTGTTGTTGCCACATTGATTAGCAGAGATAGAAGGCATTGAGTCGTTGAACCGATGCAGTTGATGGTACCGATGGAGCAATACGCCCCCCTCTGCTTGTCAAGCGACTTGGCGTCTATTTTAACCGTTTGTGTGACTCATTCAGCACAATGTAAGCAGACTTAAATGGATGAGGATGAGGTAGAAAGCATGTAGTCCTCAACTGATACATTTGGTTTAATATTCAAATTGCGTGAATCATTCAGGTATAGCCACGCAGTGTCTTCTGAAAGCTCAAACGGTTATTCTTTGCGGCAGCTATGTTGGGATTGGAGTTGAGGATGAACTCTGCAGGCATGAAAACCAGCCTGGGGCTGGGGAGGATGAAGCTTGCACACCCTTGCCAATCACAGTTAATATGCTGAAATTTTACAGGGCACTAGTGGTTAATTAGGTGAGGAACACCTTGGCTTTCTTTCAGATCACTTGGGCTAATTTTAGAGGTATGTTCTAGTGTGACTTGGCCCCACCCACTGTTTCAAACCCATTTCTATGAGTCTGTTCATACGTAGCAGGCGCTGTTGGTTGAAAAGAACCCGCAGGTCCCTCCCTGACATTCAATCTGTTTTGAAAACGGCTACGTAGCAGCACCATACGGATGTTGCATTGCTTAGGTTCAGGTAACTCAATTTGCACTGTCTCAGGCCTATCATGGCGGAAAACTCCATCCTCCCAGATGCTAAAATTACAGTGCGGAGGAAGCGCCAAGTCCACGGCTGTCTCCTAAAGTGCCCTTCAGGAGATTTAATCTTGTGTCCTGCTGGTCAACGTCGACTCGGAAATGTGAAGCTGCGCACTTGGCCTTTCTTCTGTTTGAAGACTGTCACCCAGGTCATTTCACTTGTTTGAGGTCTGTGTGGACATTTTGATGCATGCAGCTGGCATGTATATATATTTAGTAAGGGTTGAGTAAGCTAAACCTGAAGCCAGTGATAATCCACCAAGCTTTTAAAGCCCAATGGGTTTCTGAAGCTGGGTAATCTCCTAAAGCAGAAGTAAAATGGATCGTTTTAGATTTGTTTTGCTCATTTGATCCTGAATTTCTGGGAATCTCCTGCCAAGATTCATAAGACTGTTGAACACACAAGTGTGGTTATGTCTCCTAAACATTTTACCAATGATTTAACCATTCCAGGCATAGCTGCTAATATTACAGAACATTGCAGGTTAGAACATGCCCTTTTGGAACTGTTAAATTACAGGTTGGTGCGAAAGTTTTAAAACACAAAAAGCCGTAAAATGGTAGCCGGGTCACCCATATTACATTGCAGTGTATGACGTCCCTAGATTTCCCTGTTGCTGAGCTGAGGGTTTGCTCTCCAAGTCATCTTCCTCCTCCCATTGTTCAGCCCTGCCCATGAGTTCCACGTTTACATTGGTGACCCTCCTTGTAATCGCTGCCTTTTAACTGCTGAACAAATGAGGAAACCGGGAATAACAGGAAAGGTCTGTTTAAGCATCCTATTACGGATATCCGCTCACTGTGTTTACATCTCTGCTGTTTAAATACCGTTGCCGCGCCTTTGACGTACCTTGACGCTAAAAGTTGGAAAGTCAGAACTG
>JAABNY020000039.1:11891287-11902165 GCA_015164015.2 Brevimyrus niger
GTCCATAAAAATCACTGAACCATAAGCAGCTGCAAGGGAAGAAGTGATTCACAAAGAATAAAATATCTCTGATTTAACTACTATGCCAAACCACTGGGTCTACTGTACAGGGCTTTCCTGCAAGCAGTGTCAGGACACTGTGGGTACCTGCTAAATAACTACACCTGTATGTTTTATTTATCAAAGTACTGTGCGGAAAGGGGTGGACGGGCTGCCAGATATCAGTTCTTCTGTTCATTATGTCCATTTTTCTCATTCTTACAGTGAGAACAAACCTAAAAATGGTGGGATCTGTGTTGCCAATCATACCTCACCCATTGATGTGATTATCCTTGCCAGCGATGGCTGTTATGCAATGGTAAGCAGTCAGTTAGGAACCAGCTTCAGCTTCGAGGTTCTTCTGCTTTTTGCTAGGGCTGCACGATATCAAATTGCGATGCAATATCGACTATATGCCGCATGTGCAATAGTCACCAGGGCTTTAAATGACGGGTATTAACATTTGTCTGGAGTTTATATTTTAGCCATACTACTAATCTGCTTGCTAAATTGTGGGCACAAGTAAACATTTGTATACCGAACAACAATGGACAAAATTTTAACGCCTGTCATCTGAAGCCCTGGTGATTATTGCGTATCCACCATACAATTGCGATGTGATATCATCCAGCCCTCGTTTTTGCCATCCGAATTAAAATTGGCTTGGTTTCGTATGTCACTGTGCAGATTTCGGCTTTGCTGGCTTCACCTTTGCTCACTAAAAGCACTCCATCCAAACTGCAGTTTAACATCAGACCCTTCTGTTAACAGTACTGCTGATTGATTTATCTTTAGTAGCCATGGTGTATATCGCTCCTCACTAATGAATCACTAAAACATGTCTGCCTGTGATCCAGGTCGGTCAGATCCATGGGGGGTTAATGGGAGTCATCCAGAGGGCTATGGTGAAGGCCTGTCCGCACATCTGGTTTGAGCGTTCTGAAGTCAAAGACCGACACCTGGTGGCGAAAAGGTAGCATCGCACGTGTTCATTTTTCCAGCAACAGTGTAGTGCGAGGTTTCCACCAGGACTGTCACCTAGAGATCTATAAAGGCTTCTGCAAAGGAGCTCTGATTTTTTAATGGAGTGAGAACACGCTATTTACAGTAATTAGTGTACATTTGTTTGGGGGTGGCTAAGGAATGGTTTTAAGAGGCTAGTGACACGGCCAACTGTTACGCTTGTGACTGCGACTGTGTGACGGCGACTGTGTGACGGCGACTGTGTGATGGCGCTACTCCCTGCTTTTGTCATGCAGGCTAAGTGACCATGCAGAGGACAAAACCAAACTGCCCATCCTCATTTTCCCTGAAGGTGAGCTACGTAAATCTGGCGTTCACTCTTTGCCAATCCGCGTTGGCACGTGCATCTGGTCTCTGCGCGTGGGCAGCTGGAAACGGCCGGAGAAGCTGCCTTTGAAAGTGTTCTGGGAGGCAAGTTTTTCCACCTGCTTTTTGATTATGTTTTTTGGGACTTGCTTTCCTCAGGAACCTGCATCAACAACACATCTGTGATGATGTTTAAGAAGGGCAGCTTCGAGATCGGTGCTACAGTGTACCCCGTGGCCATCAAGGTGATGGAGCGCCGTGTCAGCGATGCCACCTTCGCACCCCCCGCTCCCCTGACCCTCCCTTCTCTGCCACGCAGTACGACCCAAGATTCGCCGAAGCCTTCTGGAACAGCAGCAAGTTCGGGATGGTCAACTACCTGCTAAGGATGATGAGCAGCTGGGCTGTGGTGTGCAGCGTCTGGTATCTGCCGCCAATGCACAAGGAGGTGGGCCATCTGTCAGCCTCCACACCATCAGCCATTATACCCCCATAAATGCTACGGGTGGTGTAGCTGTGGAGAAAGGCTACACACCTGTGTGTTATGTGATGTCACGTTCTTCGGAAGGTTTTAACCTTGAACTGGGGTGAGGTTATCGGAAGATCATCTAGGGCCTGCTTTGACTACCCAGTATAGTTTCTGCAAGGGCCCTGGCGAGTCTGACCAACATTTGGCAGTGGTTTATTTCCCTGGGAAATCATCCTGGCCCAGAAGGCATGCAAATGCCCTCGTGGTTTTATTTTTTGGGGAATGCAAACGTCAGGTAGCCTTCGTCTTCAAATCAGTGCTCAGCAGTGAGGTCAGCCGTATGACTGATGGGCAGCCTACAAGCCAGAGTCTACAGGCCGCTCTACCGTGATAAATGGACAAAATGATTACGCAGAGGCTATCTGACCAGCTAATTTTCTCAACTATATTCTTTTATTGGTCAATTTAAACCTTCCATATCGATAGTGAATGTTTTACTCTGAACCGCCATAGAAAATGTTCAATGAGGAGTTTAGCTGAGTAGATGAGCCGTTCCATCATTTTTTGACTGCAAAGGTGCCACCAGCCCTCTGGGGTGTTTAAATGCAGCTGTAAGTAGGAGCGCAGATGATGTGGCCGAGCTCTGGAATAACAGGAAAAGAGTAAAAGTCTCACTCACCTGGAGCGAGGAGTTGGCAGCCCTCTTGGTGGCTGGACGTCCCTTTAAACTTGGAAAGCAGGCAGGTTTGTCTTTGGGAGGGGGGATGGGATGGTGCAGGCCTCCCCGCTGCTCTGTTCTCTCCGCTCCATGCTCAGGTGTTTTGTGTGTCTGTCAGCTTGTGGAGGTGCCAGCTGAATTTTGGCCCTCCATCAGCCAGGAGTTGGAGCCTTGACATTTGTTTTATGTCTGTGAGCTTTTTCAGCTCCCTAATCTTTCTTTCCTTCTCTAAAAGAAGTTATTCTTCTGAGAAGTTCACTCCTTCAGGCTGGTGATGAAAGACCGTGTAAACGCTGGTTTAGTTGCAAACCCTGCTTCTTTTGTCATGTAGTCCTGCAGTGCTGTCAGCACCCTGATTATGCAACAAATCTTGATCTGTGGCACATGCCTTGATTTTATTATGGCCTGGTGTTCAAACAAGGGGAATATTTACATCCTGCCCCCTAGAAATGGATTGATGATTAATTCCTGTCAGAACCAGGTGAGCCTCTCAACTGGACGATTGTTTAGAAAGTCAGCTGCGAAGTGGATGGTAACCCTGAGGCAGGCCTGCTGGGGTGTACTTCCCCACTGCCCCCTTGATGTATGCAGACTCTGTGCCTAGTGTTGTAATTGAAACAGAGGAAGCCACCCTGTATGCAAGATGCAAGCTAGCTGCACTCCAGCCAGGCATTTAGTCCAGCTTTCTTTGACTGATGAATGAATGAATGAATGAATGAATGAATGAATGAATGAATGGAATGATAATCAAATTCATATTGAACTGCATTTTCTGAGAACTTAAGACTTAGTTTCTCAATTCTGTTAATCCAAATTGTCCAGGATGAATTTAATGCTGGAAGAATTATTGTATGGATGCTTTTGCATGATGGTTTCGCTTCAGTTTTTAATTGCCTAAAAGACTAATTTTATCCAGATTAGTAAATTGTTTAGCGAAAAAATCTTTTATTAGTGTTAATTATTTTTATGATGATTGATTGGTTGGGCAGAGGTCTTGACTCCTTCATCTGTGCTTACAGAATGTGCATGTTGAGGACCAGAGCAGTAGAAAAATATTATTTCTCTCAGTGGGGACGTGTGTGTGTGTGTGTGTGTGTGTGTGTGTTGCTACAATCTCCTTCTTTGGGTGACACCTGTCCTCTGTCCAGGAAGGAGAGGATGCAGTGCAGTTTGCTAACAGGGTCAAGGCGGCCATCGCCAGGCAGGGCGGCCTGGTAGATCTGCTCTGGTGAGTTGGCTGTCGGTGTCACTATCATGTAGGTAACCTTTTAATATGGAGGGACCTCCGTGTCTATTAGGCCGTGTTCACAGACGTTACCTAAACTGCCAACATGACACACAGACCCAATTTACTCTGGCACTAAGGGCTCGAGTTGCTGAACCTTGAACCCTAGAATAGCTATTCCCTGAGCACTTTGTTTTCATTTATTTCTTTGGGCACAGTTTTGCACATAATTTACATGTTTTAAGCTGGGGCAAGTACTCTCACCAAGAGTAATTTACAGGGACTCGTCAGGCCCCTTTGGCACACGGCGCCCTCATTTCGGTGAGCCCCCCTGATGGCGGCTGCCCTTTGTGTGCAGGGATGGCGGGCTGAAGCGTGACAAGGTGAAGGACACGTTCAAGGAAGAGCAGCAGAAGCTGTACAGCAAGATGCTGGTGGGCGCCCAGGAGGACCGCAGCCGATCCTGAGGGGGGACAGAAAGCAGACGAGGCGACGGAGCAACCCCGACTGAGCTGGGAAGGGGATGAGCACCCGGTGGGACCTTCAACTCCACAGTCTACATCGGGGGGGGGGGGGGGGAGGGTGAGCACTGGTGCTGCCCAGGACCACAGCAGTACTTGCGGTCCAGACTGTTACTCAGCGAACGACAAGGAACCACTATTTTCTTCCAGTTGTGGATTTTTTTTTTTTTATTGTTATTGCAGACAGCTTTTGGCAAGAGGACCAGCCTTCTCCATTTTTATTTTTAGATTTCCTTCACTTTTCTTCCATGATAAGAGAAGATTATGTGCCAGGGACTTGTGTAACTGCATACCAGGGAGGGAGGCAGTGTCATAGCCTTCACATTTGTGGTGGTTTTACAGTATTTTTATAAGGAGTGACTGTTACGTTTCACCATTTGTTTTGCTTTATTTAATATTTTTTTTGACATTTAAGACAAAAGTGAAATTACAATCCATGACAACACTTATGGGACTCATTGTTTTAAGGACAGTTTAAGGCTTTTTGTTATTCTCATTCTGTGTGGGAGAAAGTTTTTTTTTATGCGGATGTGTAAAACACAGCAGTCTGAAATTAACCAGTCTTTTTTCCTGCCCACCCATTAATTTTGTTTCCAAAAGCATGAAAAATGCAAGGAAACTCCTTACCAACTTTCGGTTGCAGGAACCTGGAATGGGATGTTATAGTACATGGTCTGAAACTCAAAGCTCAGTCTGTCTGTGGTTTATGTCAGGTGATTGTCGCTGACCGCAATTTGGAAATTATGGAAAATATATGTATGGGGAGGCATGAAACAAAATTTCCATGTTTCTATGTAGTATGGAATATTTGTTGCTTTAGCCTTTGACAAAGACCCCAAATAAGTAGGCAACTAAAACTGGTTCCACTTTTGAATTAAGGATAATTATTTTTTGACTGAAGCTACCTCAGATCTGATTTAAAGATTTCATCTGATATTCCCTGCTTCTCTTGCGTATGGTGAAGCAGTCATGCTTCCAGGATGTGATTTAACCATATGTCACTTTTTAAAGGGGGGGGGGGGGGTTAGGGAACTTTTTTTTTTTCTTTTTTTCCCCATTTTTCCCTTCCCCAGCTGATGGTCTGTCTTACAGTCAACCTGTAATTGTGGAAAAAGCAGTCTGCTTCATATCTTCTGTTCTTTGGTTCACCCTCAACATGAAGAGATTCATCTCAAAGTGCCCTTGTTTGCTGCAGATTTTAAGCTTTAAAGATAAAAGAATTTTCAGCTGTGTTAATAAAATGACACTTGTATGACTCAACGAAATCTGAAAATAGACACTAGCTAAATTCTGCCCGTTGCAATAAATTATGTTTTCACAAGGTGGCAGCTTGCCAAGAACACTGCTATCCAAACTCAAATTCAGATGTTAGTGTTTTGCCAAGTATAGTTGAGATGACGCTCTCAATTAGTTTTACTAGCATAGAATCATCAGGGACAGTAAGTCCCTTACCATTGACCAGAGGTTACAAAAGTTTCACCATCTGCTCTTTACATTATCTAAACATCTACGTTATCTAGACATCTACATTCTTAGTAGTCAACTACACAAAATTTGTGTGAAAATTGCAACATTTTATGGGCATTGAGCAATTCGCCTTTGAGTAAGAATTGTCTTATACTGGGGTAAGAAATTTGCAGCAAGATTTCTTGGAAGATCCTGAAATGGCACTTGTGTAGATGTGCTGTCAACAGTGGCACGAAACTTCCCTTACCATAGCCATAACATTTAAACCACTGACATCTGAAGTGAGTAACAGATTATCTTGTTACAGTGACACCTTTCTAGGATGCCATTATATGGAAGGCAAGTGAACAGTCAGCTCTGGTGGAAGCAGAAAAAATGGGCAAATGTATGGATCTGAGGGACAATGACAAACTAAAATGTGACGACTAGATGACTGGGTCAGAGCATCTCCCAAGATGGCAGGCCTTGTGGGGGGGTAACCAGGGAACCAGCAACAGGCCTATTGATGCACATGGGGATTAAAGGCCAGCCCATATGGTCTCATCCCACAGGAGAGCTACTGTTACACACATACTCATGCTGGCTATGAGACAAATGTGTAAGAACACAGTGCATTGCAGCTTGCGTAGCCTCAGACTGGTCAGATTGTCCATGCTGACTTCTGTCCACCAGTGAAAGGGCCTACAATAGGCTTTGAGAGCATCAGAGCTAAACCACGGGGCGATGGAAGAAAGTGGTCTGGTCTGATGAGCTAAATATTCTGTAACATCATGTAGATGGCCAGTTACTGTATTGTTTACATGGGGAAGAGACGGCACCATGGTGCACAGAAGAAGGAAAGCCAGTGGAGGCAATATGAAGATCTGGGCCAAAATTCTGCTGGGAAACCTTGGGGCCTGACAGTCATATAGATGTTAGCTTGACTCACACCACCTGCATAAGCAGTGGTCACCATGGACAACTCCTCATGGCACCCATATTCCCTGATAGTGTGACCTCTATCAGCAGGATAATGTGCCCTGCTACACTGCAAAAATTATTCAGGCATATTGTTGAGGAACATGAAAAAATGTTCATGGTGCTGATTTGGCCTCCAAATTCCCCAAATTGTATTCCAAATGAGCACCTAATTCCATTGAGGCCCCACCTCACAACCTAAGAACATAAAGGATCTTCTGTTATCGTCTTGGTGCACGATAACACAAGACGTCTGGATGAACAAATGGAATACTTAGAAAGGTGTAGTCGAGTCTTTGAAGTAGTTTTAATTAATGCTCCAAATGTATTAAAGATATGTGTGTTGCAGAATTTGAGGGTTGAATAGGGATAGAACAGCAAAATTGATCTTTAAAACTGGATTGGCAGGATTAGTGTTTTTGCCTTTTAAACTATGTCCCAAACTGACTTTACAGTCCAGTTTAAATGATCAAATTTAACAATATAAGACTGTATCTGCTAGTACCATGTTACCTGTCTCTACTGCATACTTCCTTTAAAAAGCTCGGGTCTGTTTGTAAGGGTAAAAATATTCATTTTTGACTGAAATACTACTTGTTTGGTCACCTGAGGCTATTGGACATGAAGAGGAACCCGTTCAACCAGAGTGGAAATTTAAGTTATTAGCAGCAGACTTCATCATTAGTGATTTACACTGGCGTGTATAAATGTCGCCATAGTCATCTCTAGCATTTCCAGTACCTGCCAACCTACAGAGACGGTGAAACTGGGATTATTGACGTAGTAAATTTCCGTTTAGATAGAGACCACAGTTCCGAGGTAAAAGACCCTTGCTCATCTTAACCTAGTACTGTGACTTTCAGTCCAGTATCTTTTCTTTACTGGTAGCTTATGCACACTTAAAACTTGCCATAAACTACCTTAAAATGACCGTTTATTACGGCAAAATGATGGATGCAATTACATCTGCTGCATCAAGCCTTCTCTGCGCTTTAGATCGTCCCTTCCAATCCGGTAGTCTCCTAACAATCCAACAAGACTTCATTTGATCGTCCTGCGCTGGGTCTCGCGGAAGCTCGATCAGGATAAACACAGTACAGCGTAATGGCTGGGCGGAGCTTCGGCGCGCTACTAACGTAACATTAACTCCAGCAGCTCAGGACTCAGACGGGACGGTGGTGCGTTTAAATGCGGCAGACACGCCGTGCCGGACTTAATTCTGCTGGGAGCAAGGTCCGATTGCTATGCGGGGACGAAAACAGGCCCCTGTCATGTCAGTTCCTCGCAAGGTGTCAGCCTGAACAGAGGGAGCCTGGAGAGAAGCTGGGTTTTACAGCGCGAGGAGAAAACAAACAGCATGAGAACAACTAATATGTCTGTCGCAGAGGTCTATTCCGACTCAAGCGTTAGATAGTGTTTTATAGTCGTTGGCGTCAGACATTCATCCAGCTGTTTGTATACAGATACACTGTACGTGCGGGATAACCAGCACGTCTGCCACAATCATTCTCCTCGGACTATTTGTGGAGCTCGATCGTAATCATGGGAACCTACACTGACGTCCTGCTAGTCACTGCCAATGTCGGGTCACTTTTTGACAATGTAAGTATTTGGAAATTAAAACTTAAGTCACCCATGGCTTATTGTTAACCACTGGGTTGTTTAAATTAGGAAACGCTACCAGGGTTTAATGTAGATGGTGAAATGGCACTTTCATTCTGCAGTTTCCACGCGAGTGGTGTTGCGGAATTAATGCATTGAGCAATTCGTACATCATAGTCGGTGGTTGTGTCAGTCGCGTGCAGGAGTTTAGTAAAAGGAGCGCGTCTTTTGCATCTGGCCGAATAGTCGGACAGGTCGATGTTAATGCAGGAGATTGGAACGATTGCTTGTGTTATTTACATTACCAGCTTCCGAACGGCATTCATATTTCGTCTTGATAGCAATGACATATTTCAATTTTAAAATGCTAGCAATATGTCGTGAATGGTTACATACAACAATTTGTGAAATATTCGGGTTTTCCCCTTTGAATATGTAGCGGCACCGGGCCCCTCAAGTACCTACGTCCCGGGAGTGAAGTTTTTTTGCCCCCTCCTGTACACTCGTTAGCGTTGCGGGCTTGCTGTGGGTGGTGGAGGCGTTGATCCGCCGTCACAGCCGCTACCTATCACAGCCGAGCTCTTGGATCGTGTGTCTATTCAAATAAAACAGGAAATTAAGGGCGTTCCACGGCACCTTAAAAGCCCCGAGAAGCGCTGCCCACCGCTTTACTCGCAGCCTTCTGTGTATCCATCAATATGGACAAAAAAATCCTGCAGATGTTATAGATTTTGAGGATTATAGAGTTTAGAGGAGTTTCAGATTGCAGTAGGTTTTACGTAAGCAATCTGTGGAATAACGCCAGTAAAATAAAATCCAGTCCAAGAACTAGATGCAAATGTTATTGTGACGGGTATTGCATGGGTCATTTTAGACTTGCATTTACCAAAGATCTCACTTGAAAACCGCGTCTAAGCTTTGGGCACAAGGAGGGGACACCCTGTGCGGGATACCGGCTCATCACAGGGCACAAAATGAAACTTAGTGACCCAAAACCAAGCATAGATTATATGGGCGATGCCTCCTGTTATGGAGAATAAGTTTGAATCAGAAGCTGCATCAGCCTTCACTCAAGCCTTTGTCCATTTACTGTCCCGCTTCTTATAGGAGGCTTTTGAAGAGGAGTAGGAAAACTTGCCGCCATCAGATGACAGGGACATACTAGGCAGGATTTTTTAAAGTTATCTTTTATCGCACGGATATACTCGACGTGTTTACGGTGTTTTTTTAACACGTTTGACTGGTTCAGAAGCATGAAACCCACAGCTATGGACGTGTGAGTGTTCCCTAGGCTCTGGTGGTATAAAGTTTACACGTCGGCTTGTTTGTTTGGGTGTCTCCTGCAGGGCGATAGCGGGGGTTGGCGTGCGAATTATCCTTAACGTGTGATTGCATGTGCCCTGTAATGAATCGTAATTCCATCCAGGATTTTAAATCGCCTTCTGCACTTTGCTTTCTGGGATGGGCTCCAGGTTCCCGTACATTTTTAAAAACAAGTGGCTGTTGAAAATGAATGAGATATCATTTATTTGAAATTGGATGGTTTTATATACACCCACAGCTAAATGTTGTACATTTACATTATGCTTCTCCAGTTAATGCATTAAGTATGAAGGTTATGTTTCTTTAAACTTCCCAATATCATCTGTATTATTTAACTTGGTGTTGTCAGCAGGTCCTGTGAAGTGTTTTTCAGTAGAGTATGGCTGAAATTCTCCAGACTAAAGTAGTCGGTTCAGTTTCTATTCTGACATTAGTTCTTTTGATGGCTTTTGAAAGTGTGTAGGAGTCTCTACTTCACTAGTATGTAATGAACTTAAAAGAGAAGCCTTATATACCTTACACAATAGAGATTTACATTTTGATAGTAAAACACTGTCTTGTGTGCACTGCTTATCATGACCACAGTGGAAAAAGTTAAAAGGAAAGAGAAGGTAAGTCGGTTTGCTCTCAAAGTTCTACACAGTCAAGATTACTGTAGCTTTGTACTTGCTATCTATCCATTGGTAAAGCCCTTTGAAAATCTGGTCTGTCCACTCCGTGTAGTACTTGACATAGCTGTTGGGATATAGCTGAAATGATTAGTTCTTTGTTCATCATACCATCCTGTGTAAACTACTACAAGTATACCATAACTAAGTAGCCATTAAACAGAGCTCTGGTTAGAAATGTGATACCTTTTAACAACTACATTCTGTTTTTAACAAGCTGGAGACGAGTGTAGTTGGTCCATCCGTCCATCTACATCCATCCATCCACAACTTTGTGATGAGCCTGGAGCCTATCTCTGATTGCATAGGGTAATCATTAATTATAATAGATACTTTATTGGTCCCCGTGGAGCCTGTCTCTGATTGCATAGGGTAATTATTAATAATAATGGATCTTTATGGTTCCCCATGGGGAAATTTTCTTTGAGTCTCCCATTTAGGTGAGAGCAAGCCGGCTACAATGCACAGTGATCCATAGCTACGCTCAGGGAGCTTAGCCCACTGAGCCACATGCTGCCCCTGAAACACGCTGCAGCAAACACGCTGCAGCAAACACGCTG
>JAABNY020000039.1:11946539-11956853 GCA_015164015.2 Brevimyrus niger
GTCAGAGAGAAGAGGGTCGACAGAGGTTAGGGGTATCTCCTGAAGTTAGGGGTATCTCCTGAAGTTAGGGGTATCTCTTGAAGTTAGGGGTATCTCCTGAAGTTAGGGGTATCTCTTGAAGTTAGGGGTATCTCCTGAAGCTGATTCATCTGAGCTGTAATCGGAATGTCATGTCGGAAGGTGAGAAGGTCATGGACCGGCCCAGTGCTGGAAAAAGTACATGGTAATCCAAACTTTATTTATTGTGTTCAAGGACTTTATAATTTGCAGCTACTTTAAAAGATATACTGTCTTCACTTAGGAAGGCTTTATCTTCTCCAGTGGGACAGGAAGTAACCACTAGGAGATGTGAAGAATGATACTTCCAGGCTTCCGGGTGCAGTCGAGTGAACATTCTCATGACAGATGTATTGTGCAACGTGCACTTGGCCCGGTGTTCACAAGCGCTCACCGCACCAGGACACTGTTACAAGGAAGCCTCTGATAAACTGGCCCCTGCCAGGATCGTCCATGTGTCGCTGATTTAACAGGCTCCGTCTGTAATCCACGCGTAATTCTCCTGAAGCCCATTGAGTTGTGCGTGAGAGTGCGCACCCACCCATCTCTGCGACGGCAAGCAGAGGATTCCTGAGAGAAGCCAGCATGTAGCTGAGTTCCGGACCCCGAAGCAGCAGCCGGGGAATCCGGCAGATTTACCTTCACCCTCTTTGTCTTATAGAGAGATGCTTTGCTTGTCTCCCAGAAACCCTGGTGAGAAAACGGCTTTTGCAGGAGAGCTGAAACAACAGCGTGGTTGTCCTTTCCGGCATTTAGCACCTCGTACATTTACAGACGCCGCGGAGCAAGGCGGCGCCCTTCATCTGCGCTGTGACAGCCTCCAGATTACTGGAGTCACCTCTAGAGTCGCAGCCAAGTTTACTCAACCGGCGTCAGGCGACGACGCTGGGGCTTCTCGTCAGGGCCGGCAGTTTTTTCGAGCGGGACGGCTGCGTAGGCCGGAGATCACAGAGCCATATTAGGGAAAACACATCTGTAAATATGCGGCTTGGGGCGCTCGGCGTAACTCGCAAGAATGAAGCCGCCCCCCCATTAATCCCCAGCGGCAAACAAACATTCTGTGAGCCCTTTGGAGGGAATCCCGTCCTATGGGAGGCAGATTGTCTGGATGATTTAGGGGCACCTCCAGCGAATGAGATGCAAAGTAAACATGTTAGACAGGGCAGTGTTGTTCCAGGGAAAGATTTTCACCCAACATTCATTCTGATTTTACCTTATTAGGTCTGTATTTAATTTTCGGCTTCCTCCACTGACACTTAGCCAGTCGGCCGGATGTCAGGGTGGTGCTTAATTCAGAGTTATCATTTATCCCAGCTCATGCTTAGGAGTCATGTGACAGACCGACCAACAGCCACCTCCGTTTTTTTAGGGTTCATGAAGCCTGAGGTGCTTTTTTTTCTGCTGTTGGGATTTTATTTTTGTTCAAAATTCTTTAAGCTAGTCCCAAGGAAGTTCAGGAGAAGCAGAATGCATGACAGAGACGGACACGATGACCGCAAGCCGAAGTGAACAAGGAAGCTTCCTGGAAAATTAAAACGCACGGTGCTCTGGACTGACGTGAAAGTGTCGATCTGAGCACAAAGCTTCGCTTCCCAAAACCTCAGCACAATCAGATACTCAATGAAAAGGGGAAACAGTTACAGAAGAAAGCGTACTTTTATTTAAGCCAGAGACTTGCGCACATACATGAATGGCAGCAGTGTAATGATGAAGAAGGATGCTAATTGTTCAATCTGCTACAGAAAAGGTCGGTTGTGCGAATGGGTATGGAATACAGGGCACTGTTCTCAGATCTAACCACTGCCTAGTATCACTGCCCAGAATCCTCGACCCTTGTGTGTCAACGTCTTTGGTGGCATCATGTCCAATCACAACGGGAGCTCTTAGTACTATAGTCAAGGCTTGAATGGGATACTGGGCATTACCTGGGCTGATTTTAAATCCCAGTCCAGCTCCGACTGTGATGAAGAGTGAATGAAGTTGTTGAAAATGTACCTTTGGCTCCGATGAATTTGTCCCGCTGACTGCAGATGTCTGTTGTCCACATCTTGGGAGCTATGCTGTGGATTACTGGGAGGGAATCATGCCAGCATCAGACACTCGACATATTTCTTTCCTTATTTAATGTGCTCATTTGATGTGAGTGACTCACAATGATGTAACTCCTTGGAACAATTAGGGGAGGACGAATACCAAGGTCCTCTGGAATTTGGTATTGTTAATTATAGGTATTAACCTACCCCAGAACAGGTTATCTGTAATAAACCCAAAAAGGAAAGGCCGTTGTTGCTAATTACTTTTAAGGTCTTATGTAAAAAGTTTGAAGGATGTTGTAACCGTCCCTGGTGCAACCTGTACCCCTCCTTCCTGTCACATGGTCACCTCCATGTTTCTCTCGATGTGATCTCATCCTTATCCATCTATGTGCCAACAGGCGCTATCTGATCTTCCTTCCACAGGTACTGCGGCATCTGATTTAGAGTTCAGACCATCTCTCCACCTCTCCCCCAGTCCCACAGTCCTGGTCGGAATGGAAGGAATTTGTTAGTCCATCGACTGGCCCCCGTCGTTTCAGATGGCTGTGTTTGGCCAGCAGAGGAATATAAACCAAACTTTCCATTCTGGAATCCCGAGATGAACGTTGCTGTCGGGTGCATGTTGCTCCTCTCCCTGGTAGTGTGGCACTGGGAAGGTGCATTAAATGAAGCAGGACCCTTTAATGCTCTAAATATGGAGATACTCAGATCGCTATGCGCTCTTTGGCTTTGAAGAAGCCGACTCTGAAAGACGGCATATCTGCTCGCCTCCGCAACCTGCTATCTAATTTCTGAATTGACGGGCTGCCAAAACTCAACTGCGCACGGGGTCTGTGACGCGTTTTGCCGAGAGGAGGGAAAGTTGGCGTTTGCGATGACTCGACCGGTGTCATATGACCTGTATGAGGTTCTGCAGGTGACTTTTATTAGAGCTCATCTTTGGACGAGCGGCAGGGCTGAGGAGCGGGATGTTAGTGTTCTGTACCTTATTTGATTAGGCGTGAGGACAATGGGTTTTATTGTTTGTGTGCAGTTATAAAGGGGGATGGAGCAGGGACCTTCAGTGCACATTCGCAGTTTTTCGCTGTAGAATCTCAATGGTAATGCTTAGGGAAAATGGAAAAAAAACTGAAAACCAAACATCTGTGAGAAGAAATTAAGATTTTTTTTTTTTCGTTTTGGGATGATTGTCCCGTCCCTGTTGTGATCCTTTTGATCATCATGTTTTAATATGGTATCAGCAATGTGACTGTTTTTCCTTTTTTGTCTTTACTTCCAGAGATCGGTGATCTGCACACTAAGAGATAACGGGTAGTGATCAAGAAGCAGGGACAAACCCAGATGAAATGCAGCCCCAGGTACTGGACAATGGCGTCACTCTAAAAGACACTTTTTTCTATTCTGTTGACAGCCTCTCGATATAAAAAAAGAACAATATTTACTAAAGCTGCCAGGTGAGATTCAGACAAAACAAGATCCATAACCTCTGCCTTCCTGACAGCTGTGTAAACAGGGCACCATCACCACTGATAGTGAGGCTTGGGGTTGCAGGCCGATCCCAGTGAACTTCGAGGGGCCAAAGTGGGCCTACAGTTCTGACAGCTGTGTCTCAGCTATAGTTCCACTTCAAGGCTGCTTCTGTTGCTTTGGTGGGGGGGGGGGGGGGTGTCTCAGGGGGCCGCGAGTGCGGATTCAGTCCGGATCGTACCTGGATGGACGTCGTTTAGCTGCGTTAAATGACAAGGCGATGACGCCAAAAGGTACAAAGCAGAATGGAGTAGGAAGCCGTTTGAGGTCGGGCTAGAATTTCCATTTAAATGCTCCAGTCTTTAGCACGACAAAGGGCTGCGCCCTGATTTATCTAGATACGATTTCACGAGCTGTGAGAAACGTGGCGCTTCCCATGACCCCGGCGTGCTAACGGCTAATGCTCCGCACAGCCCTCCCATCCATTAAGTAACAGAGGCTGGGGTGTGATGGCGGGGGGCGTGCCGGACGGGCGGGGGAGGTTTCCATGGAAACAAGGCCGTGATGCGAAAAAGAGCATCGTTGCCCTTCAGCCAGCCCGGTTACGTCCTTAACCCCTCCTCCTCCTCCCCCAAGCTGCCCTAGCAACGCCTTTGCATCTCAGAACGGAGGGCTTTGCTGGATGTCTGCTTAATGGGCACATAATGAGCCTCTCCTGTTTCGACCCGCTGAATGGGCTCCATTCTCTGACCCACGCAAGGGAGCTCATGGGGTAGGTGGAATGGCACGTCCTCTGAGTTCGGCCTCTCGGCAGAACCCGGGGAACAGGGGCTAATCAGCACTCCGAGGTGAGCTGTGGATGTCCCCCTGTCCAGCCAGCCTTTGGGATAGACAGGTCCTGGAAAGTGCTGGATGGGTGGAGGGTCGGTGGGTGTGTATCCTGTACAAGCAGGGGGAAAGTCAGCCAAGCTGCCGTCTCCCGTGTCCGCAGCGACGTGTGGAAATCCTGGACCACGTGAATGGCTCGCGGTTTGCCTGCTCGGATGGAGCCGTCGGCAGTGCGTGCCAGAGCCCTTTGGATCTGACCCAGCAGGTTGTGGTGATCTCGCCTGGCCTGCTCACCCCTCCCCAGAGCCCATACCACACCAGCGACCCCGGCCACAAGGCGCCCCCCCCAGGGGAGCAGATGGTAAACCTGGCTGCTGCGGGGTCATTCGACACTTGTGTTTTTAGCTACACTCTCTGAAAAAGCCTTTGCTTGTCACTGGGGGTGTACCTTCAAGGGTCTGTTAATTGTACCTTTAGCTGTAGGTTACTGCACTTTTTAAGATACAGAGAAGGAACATTTCTGTGTTGTTGATGGTACATTAATGTTTTTGTACCTTTGGGATGTTCCTCACAGTCCATTTCTGTACCTTAAAAGGTGCAATTACAAGGGAACCAGCCCAGTGACAAGCAAAGGCACAAATGTTTACCCCTTTGTCTGAGAATGTGCATCTTTGGTTTAGGAGAAAATACACACATGACAGTTCCTGGCATCAAACCAGTTGTGGTTTGTGACTGTGCTAAACAGTGTTCTAGCTGGTTTTCACGTTGTGTTCCTTACTGCTGTCATAGTTTTTATTTTTCTGTCATCTGAGACCTCGTCTACCTTCAGGTCTCAGAAGTCAATGGAGGTGCCCTTCCTGTCCCCAACTTTGGAACCTACTATGGACCTTCTCAGCCAGCTGGTAAGGAATTGAATCTAATCTTCATGTTATTGTCAGTGCTTTAAGCATTTGTGCAGCTTCAGCGCTTACTGTGATGTTCAAAAACAGCCAAAACTCCTGTGCACAGTTCTGGCATCCAGCGGTGACTTCCCTGGTTTAATGTGGTTCGAAAACTCATTTTCTTCAGTGCTGACTAATGGCCTGTCTTTTCTGCACGACGAACATGCGGCAGTATAAAGCATTTTTTAGGAAAACAATGAACATGATTATTTTTTGTTTCACTGTCACTTGGTCATCCACATAAAGTAATAACTTTTTTATGTTGCCAGCCAGCCAGTTGGGAAATGAGCATAAAAAGACAAGCGTCAGGGTTTCATAACCAACAGAGCATCAACGATGCGGCATGAATCTCAAATGTCAGATGGCAGCAATCTTATGAAACAGACCTGGCTGGAGGGGGTTAATTCAGAAATACCCCAGTTTACATGAGTGTGTACATGCATGTTTAATGTGTGCTGGCCCCAATCCTCTTCTCATTACTTGCCCCTTGCACTTGGGGGGCGGGGGGGACTTGTCACCAGTGTTTCCTGATGGATTGACCAGCACTGGTTTAAACAAGAGGATGTTAACTGGTAAGCTTAAAAAATGCACTATTGTGAACTACTGCCAACCAGTGGCTGCATGCAGTAATGACACCAACTATGCAATATTCCAGCACTGCAGTTGTAGTAACTCATGGACCTATTTTTAATTTGGGGCTACTGAAGCAACTGCCGCAAGTATTTTGTATTTTACGGTGTTATGTATTATAATCAATGTAGAGTCTAGTATAGTATATAGCGTATCTGAGTTAGCAGAGAGTCTAGCATTTTTCATGACATACATATTTGGGTCCATCAATTCTTGTACACGGAGAAACAGGGATGGGCAACTTTAGTCTTCAGAAGGGCCATAAAATTAATTACAACTGTGACAGGATCAGTTAGATTTGTCGAGTGGGGGGCACTCTGGTGTTGACCCAGAACAAATGTCCTGCGACCATTTTTAATAATGTAATACAGTCCACCCTTCCACATTGCGGGGCACGCCCCCCCCCTGCGATCTGTAGAAACCAGGTAAAATGTTTTGGTCCCTCTGCCGAGCTAAGAGAGCAGGCAAGCGGAGCGAAGCGAGAAGATAAGATACAAGAAACATGGGATACCAAGATCAGTGCGCGATATCTACGAGGTATCACGAACGAGGCTGCCGTGAAAACGTTTGGCATCTTCGAAACCAGCTCTGTACATGCAATTATAAGTTACTAAATGTTTTGGGTGTCGTCTGACACAAAAAAATCCACTGTAATTTCTTATGCCGACTCCACGATATACCGACACTGCAACAGGGAAAGTCCAAAATGCACAAGGGTCGACGTACAGCTTTCTGCAGTTAGGCTGCACAACATCTTAAATCAGGTTAACAAGAAATCAACATATTGTTTGAAAATGCCGCCAAAATACTGCATACTGCGGTATAATCATGTAAAATTAACACAAGGGACAACGCATAAATGTAAGGTGAACTATATTAAGTACACAAGCCATCAGGCTACAGAAATTCTGTCCAGACCTAAGGCTAACCAAGGAATTACGCATATTATAATGCAACGCTGACGATATACATGAATAGTAATGTGTGGATGGCAGACGGCTTTAGAAATGACGCGTTATTCATGCTGAATACCTGCTGTTCAGCTCACCCCCCGCGTTCTGCATTTCTTCCGATAACTGTTTCCAGCTCCTCCTAGTGGTCAAGCAGCATGATGCGCTAGTGTCCATTTCAAACTGCTTTTATTTCGCTCATTTGTAAAACATGCTTTTCATAATTTTACACAGGAAGCAGGCTTGGAAAAAGAGTGGAAGGGGTCAGTTATGGCCCACAGGCTGCCAGTTGTCCATCCCTAGCAGACATTACATGTCTGTGATAGGATCTAGCGCCATTTGACATGTCTAAAAAAAGCAGAGTCGTCAGGCTTTATTATAATGGAGGAGCGGCTCTTGTATAATATGAAAAGTCCTTTTCCTCTTGCCTGTCACAGGTTCCTCAGCTAATGGGTCCTGGAGTGGGTCAGCTGCCACATTACCCAGAATGTCCACACGAGCCGAGGAGAGGCTGATCAAGTTCTCTGGTATCGGCCCTGTGGACGAGACGGGAATGCCCATCGCCTCCAGATCGGTCAGCATTGTTGGTATTCAAGATCGGGGTTAGGGCAGTGTATTCCAATCCGGTCGTTGGGGACCCCCAGACAATCTCCCTCCCAGTTCCCTATCCGGAGCAACAATGTGGACCGTCTGGCAGGGAGCAAAAACATGGACTGTCTGGCAGGGAGCTCAGAGGGAGCAAAAACACGGACTGCTAGGGGTCCATGAGGGCTGTGTTGCGAAACACTTAATTAAGGTCTTTTGACCTTATAACAAGGTCAGAAAGTTTTGCTATTGTAACAGACAATTTGTGTCCTAGAATTAGAAGAATTCCTCTGAACTTATTTCATATTGTTTGGCAGTTGATCATTCCACTGTTGTGTAATCTGTGCTCATTCTGTCTATAAAAGGACTCCTTACTCCTCACTTTAGCTATAGGCTGTGTTGACTCATCTTCACTTTGCCTTCGGTCAACAGAGTGTGAACAAGCCCAAGGACTGGTACCGGAGCATGTTCAGGCAGATCCACAGGAAGCCGGCAGGCAAGGACCCCGCCCCCCCCTCCCGCCTCGTGACCTGTCCCGATTCACGGTCCCTCCTCCCCGAACCGAGACTCCACTCCTTCTGCGTGAAGTGACCGAGTACAGGTTAAAGGTGGTGGCCGCAGATGGGCGTGGCTAGATGTAAGATACTCTGTGAAAGCACTGGTCCCTTTTCACTTCCGTCTCGGTCCATCGTCATCCTCTCATGGCTGGACTGGTTTACTGAGCCCAGACTTCTCCCTTGTCATCTGGCTCTTACACATGTAGGCACCGAGTTATACTGTCAAAGGATAGATACCTGTGAGATGACAAGTATGTTTGACAGTAAGGTGTTGTGGTTTAACAGAAAGAGGAGGTCATGCTGTTGGAATGGTGTACGTAACAGCCACCTATATTACATCGCTGAGTATTAGGTGGAGATAGGGGGTGGCATTATAGCTCACTTCCCCAGGGTTGTGGGTTCGAATCCTACCCCGGGCTGTGTGTGTGGAGTTTGCATGTTCACCCTGGCTTTTCTCCTCCTGTTTAACAAACATGGTCAGGTGTCTCTGAATAGCCAATGATGTGCAATCGTGCATCCGGCCATGGACTGGCGCGTGCTATTTCATCGGTCCTGCCGACTCACCTGTACGCTTCCTCCCTGTCAGACTGGAGCATTTCTGTGAGTTTGTGTTTGGGTTGTTCACGGGGACTTGTTCTGTTGCAGAACCTGACCTGGTGACCTCTGGGCCCTGGTTGGCAGACGGTAAGTGCGGTATGAGTGCGGTATGAGTGGCCCGCCCCCTTTTTCTGATGGGGGAGCTCGAGTTTCACATGGCTTCCAGCAGAAAGGCATGCTGGGAGTGCAGCCTGTGGTTCATCCTTGTTTCCCAGGAGACAGGGCCTCGCCCACACGCACAACTTCTGTCGACACACCGCGGGGACAGCCTGCTGAAAGGGACCCCTTCATCCTCACGGTGCACGGAGCCCTGCCTGACTGGTGAGTCCAGCTTTGGCCCCATAGATCAGGGGTGGCCGGTCTTAGCCACAAAGGGCCAGCGTGTATGCAGGTTTTTGGGGTGTCAGCTGTTCAAACCCAGGTGTGAGGACTCTTCAGCCACTCAGTTCTCTAATTAGTAATCTAGTTAGGGAATGGCAGTGAAAACCTGCATAACAAATGGCCCATTCTGGATAAGATTGCCCACTCCAGCCATAGATGGTTACGAGCAGATAAAAATAAAGATGACACGTAATTAAAAATAAGGCCAGACAAGGGCATAACTTTGGGCTGAGCATTTGGGGGGGTTGGGGTCTCCATCGATTAATGGGGGTCTAGCGACTTGTATTGAACAAATGAATGAATGAATAAAAGTTGCATTTATATAGCCCTTTTCAAGACAACCACAATCTTTACGGATAGTGGGGAGCCACTTTGACCACCGCTGAGTAGCCCCCACCTGGATGATGCGACAGCAGCCATTCTGCGTCAGTATGCTCACCACACGGCAGCTACGGTGGTGAAAAGGCAGGAGAGAATTCACCAGTTAGAACCCCCCACCCCCCCGTAATTTACGCCCCATGAGGACAGATGTTGCTCGGTTACATAAATTTCATGGCTACAGTGTCGAGCAGACGTGCTCCTACCACCTGATAGACGAGAACCCGAAGAACCACCTACTGCAGGAATTTCAGCAAATAGCCCGGCGGGAGGGTTGGGGTTGGGTAACAGGGCGAGGGGGGGGTCCAGGTGGGGATGTGTCTCTGCAGGCGGCAGCAGAACGAGCACCGAGGCGTAGCTATCCAGCTGTCCGCCCCTATCTGTCTGTGTGCGTGTGGGTGTGTCCCAGGAGCCGGCTGGGGGATGGGGGCGGAGCATGCGGCCTGCAGAGGACAGAGCCCCGCAGCATATATGACTACGAGCCCGAGCAGGCTGCCCCGACACCGGACTCCAAGGTAAACAGAGGCTCGGCTGCTCCTGCACCCCCTCCGCAGCTCAGCAAACCGGTCTGATCAGCGACTCTGTGCCGCTTTATCCCGTTTTTCTCATTCTTTTCTTTGCTGTAGGTGCTGTGTGAGTGATGTAACTGAATGGTGTGGGTCTGTCTCTGAGCAGGATGTTCCCATATTTAAGGACTGAAGATGAACATATATGGACGCGATTTGTAAATGATTGCAGAGTATCGCGATGTGTGTCCACATAGTGGGATTCATTCGCATAACAAAAAAATGATGGAATTTTTACGCACTGTATGCATCTTACAGGCATCTGTGTAGAGATCTCTGCTATAGTGCCTGTGGTGTGTTCAGAGAGGAGTGCGGGCTCTGGCATAGACGCCTTTGGGGTC
>JAABNY020000039.1:11962199-11988717 GCA_015164015.2 Brevimyrus niger
TCTCTCTCTCTCTCTCTCGCTCTCTCACCTTACAGGTAGCACTGCTGCCTCAGCTGAAGCCATGGAGTTCCTGCCCAAGAGGGAGGAGAGGAAGGTAGGAAGGTGGAGAGCAACCAGCCAGCTGACGATTTGTCCCGAATAAAAGATGGATTAGTCTTGCGAGAGCAGCTGTGACAGCAAAGAAAAGGCGTACTTCGAAGCAACGTATCATTTGTCCTTTCGATGAGAATTCTAGAACATTTGCAAGCATAAAAAAAGATCTGTAACCTATGTAGATGATCCCCCCGCACCCCCCCCCGCTGGGTGACTGATAAATTCTCCTTGTGTTTGTGCCGTGCAGATGAAAGCGGCAAGAGCTAAGTTCAATTTCCTTGCACAGTCGCCAAAGTGAGTACAATGCCTACTAATCCCTCAAGATTGATTAGTTGTACTTTCCAGACAATCCTTTCCAGCTTCCTTCATTGGCGCGATGCTGCGCTTTGCCCTGTGTGTGCAGAGAACTGACACTGAAGAAGGGAGACGTGGTCTACATTCACCGGCAGGTCGATGCCAACTGGTTCGAAGGAGAGCATCATGGGAGAGCTGGGATCTTTCCAACCACCTACGTGGAGGTTATTTCTTTTCCCTGTATTCTGGGATGGAGTTGACTAGGTGAGCGTCTCTGAGCATCATCATGCTCCTCTGCTTCTGCTAGATCATTCCCCCGACGGAGAAGCCGACGCCCATCAAATCGCCCACCATCCAGGTGCTGGAGTACGGAGAGGCCGTCGCTCTCTTCAGCTTCGCCGCTGACCTTCCTGTAGAGCTGTCCTTCCGCAAGGTGCGCATGGCCCCGTCTGTGTGCGTGTGACAGAAACCCGGAAAGTTTTACCTTGTGGGGACATTTTTTGGGTCCTCACAAGGATAGCCTTAATTTAAAAAAAAATTTAAAAAATCTGACCGCAGTCAAAAAACTGAAAATGTCAAAAGTCTTGTGTTTTGTTTGGTTACTTATGGTTAAGGTTAGGGCTGGGTAGGGGTTAAATGAATAGAGAGTCCCCATAAAGATATGAATATGTGGACTGTGTGTGTGTGTGTGTGTGTGTGTGTGTGTGTGTGTGTGTGTGTGTGTGTGTGTGTGTGTGTGTGTGTGTGTGTGTGCAGGCCTGCCCTCTCGGGGGTACAACTGAGGATGTTGTCCCAGTTGTGGGCGTGGGGGAACCCCAGGAGGCAGCCTCAAAGGGAACTGGTTGAAGTAATTTTGTCCCGAGCTTGGGAATTGTGCTTGGCTGTTGGTTGTGGGTCAAACAGTAAGCAATATCAGCAAGGGGCCAGTCACCATCAGGTACGGCAGAGGATATATGAGTAAATGTGCCTAGATACCAAACGCTGCGGCCCCCCCCCCCTCAGGGTGAGCAGATCTGCGTGACGCGGCGTGTGGATGACAGCTGGCTGGAGGGCAGAATCACCGGCACGTCGCGCAGTGGCATCTTCCCCATCAACTATGTCCAGGTCACCAAGATGCCCCGGACCAAATCCAGCGACGAGTACCCAGCCAGCCCCAGCTCGCCCCTGAGCCCCGGCCGTCCCCTCCACTCGCCCATTTATCCCGGCCCCCTGAGCCCAGACCAGAGCCTGTCTCCTCTCCAAGCCATCCAGTCGTCATCCTCCCAGGCTTCTCTGCCCAACGCCTTCCAGTTACGGCAGTCCCAGTTTCCCAGTCAATCCAACCCCCCGAAACAGGCTTTTAACCACTGGCCTGAATCAGACCCCCAGCAGACCAACCACTGGAGTACAGCGCACTCTGTGGGACGTGCCTGTTCCGGCATGGAGACTGGCCCAGCCCCGGCATCATCCAATCGGATGCAACCTGCGCCCCCTACAAGTCCGCAGACGTCTCTCCATTGCACTCAGGTAAGTTTTGTTGATCATTTTCATTCACAAATACTCCTTTATCATGAACGTGTCAAAAGTGACAATAGAACAGGACCCCAGCTGCATGCAAGACCAATCTAAGCATTTGTATAATTTACATAAGCAAAAAATTTCACCATCTAAATACATTGATTACAATCACTAAGTACACTCCACAAATAAGCATATAATTTAAAATGTGTATTTCTGTAAACTCTTTGGGCTCATTTTTTTATAAGGATGGAATTTCCATAAACCCCACCCAGCCCAGCCACCACACCAAGGCCTCTCCCACTTCACAGGCCCCAACCAGTAACAACTCCATACTGGTCCAACGACAGCCGTGAGTCCAAGACTGTTTCTCGCTATTTCTAGCAGGAAATATTTGTAGCAAATTCTTCATTCCACATGACTACAACCCTGTTGTAGTCTGGGCCCTAGAGGTTGCTTAGAGGTTACAGCTTCGGTAAAGCGTGCCTGATGTCTGAGAGCCATGAGTCACCTTTACTCCTCTGCTCTGTGCTCAGGTATAAAGCCATTTACAACTATAAGCCGCAGAACGGCGACGAGCTGGAACTGCGGGAAGGAGATATTGTGCATGTGATGGAGAAGTGCGATGACGGCTGGTTTGTAGGTAATGGACCTGCACAGGCACCCGCTTTGATTATCTTTGCTGCCCTCTGCTGGACATTTTGGGATTTTTTCTTTTTCTTGCGCTGTCTGCGAACTCTGGCATGGAGTAACTGCAGCCCTCCTAGGCAATTTTAAACTGTTCTTCCCTTTGCAGGTACGTCCGAACGAACTCAAGCATTTGGGACGTTTCCTGGCAACTATGTGGCTCCAGTCTAATCGCCTTCGCTCACCCTGTCACGCTGCGCCAGTCCGAGCTGCGCTGTTTGGTTAACATGGCGGATTAGCTTGGAGTAGCACTCAGAAGAGCCCCAGTGACTATGACTCACCTCACTCTCACACCCAGCCGGCTGCCCTGCATGCTCACAACACCGGCTGCCCTAAAGCCAGCCCTGGCCCCGGATGGCCAGGGGTGCAAGGGCCTGTTCGCCCCCTTGCATACAGAGCTCTCCCTCTAGCTCTTGGTCACTTGGATAAAAGGCCAAGGTTTAAGGACCCAGCCTGCACCGGGGCTATAGCTAACCCCGCCCACACGTATTGTGGCGATCTGTCACAAAAGCATCCTTCTGGATTTCTGATGAACTGAAGGCTTTCTCCTATAAAACTCACATTCCGTCCATCAACTTTCGTCCCTGCAGCACGTCCTCAACCTGTTTGTTTGTCGTCGCCCCCTCCCCTCCGCTACCTCACCCCACTGACATCCAATGCCTCCACAACACAAAACACCAGGGGGCGTGCTTAAATTTCCACAAGCCTTGTACTCAGTATCTCCTATTTGGGAAAGCTGTCTGCTCCACAGGATGGGAAAGTGCCTGCACTTTGCGTAAGGTTTTCCTGTCCTCTTCAATTTCAGATCTCTAACAACTTCCAGGCTGAGCTGAAGAAAAAAGTACAATGAGAAGAAAATGGCTACTACAACTGTATTGGATTTCGTTACATTTTGCGTGTTATGTATAATTGCATTTTATATATATAGCTTTGGGGCTGTTGAACAAATTACACAGGATCTTATTTCAACACGTCTCTTTATCTATTACTTTTCACAACTCGCTTTGCCAGACACGCAAAATCTCGCTAAACCAATATCCCCGCTCTGTAAGATAAGGTGATGCTGACTGAATTGGGCAAAGTGACGTCTTGGACTGTGAATGTTGGTAGTTTTGAATGTCTAAGGAACCCCACCTCGCCAGGCTGGTGGTGGGAGTGCCCGTTCTCTAAATGACGTACAATGGGAAAACACAGTGAGCAGAAGTTTGGTCAAGAATGTAGATAAGCAAGTAGGACAGAAATGACCCCGGGTATTCCAGTTTGACAGAGTGGAGAGATATCAATTGTATCAATTTAGTGGAATCTCTGTCGTATTCTTGTTTGCGACGGGTAGCTGACGGGCTGCGCTTTTTAGCGTATATATCCAAAATTCTGGAACGTATTTATCGATGCTCTGGAATCACGTTTGGCGCATACGGATTATACTGTTCGTTTAAGGTTACGACGCACATCCCCGTAAGAACAGGACGCTACCGGATTGTTTGCCTCACGGAGCACAATTGAATGAACTCAAGCTGGTCCTCTGCGTCCTCACACTCTTCGTTTTCTTCACTATATATTAAAAATAAACTAATCCGCTTTGTTTGGCACGTGTGTAATCTAAAAGTACTGGTTTACGTAGGGGCCTGCAATCTATTAACGAAAGAGCCACCGAGCAAAGGATCAAGCAAAAACATGAAAAGCAGCATAAACCTTGGCTTTCATAACATGTTGCAGCAATACGGGGTGATATAATTCATATGAATGTCAAATGACCCCTTATTCTCCCGTAATACTAACGTTTAGTCATGGAAAAGACTGATGTTTCCTTGTATTCCGTTTCTTTACGATTACCTTGAAAAAGAGGAACAGAATGGAATGGCACAGATGTTAAGGAATAAAATATCATTACCTGAAATGCCAGAATGACAAGTGGACATTATTATATTACTATATTATTATTACTAGATTTTGTCGATAAACACTGCAGGCACACCATACTTACAGCCGTACCAAACACTGCTATTGTAATTTTTTACTAAATTACATATATACAGATAATGTATTTTATTACTTAAAGAATGTATTTTTTTCTAAAGTACTCACAGATGTGGTTGATAATAAATGTTTTCAGCTATTGAAAAACAAAATTTTTGGTTTGTGCACTTGCTTTCGGCTCACACTGGCGCAATGACGCGTAGACTTTCATTTGACAGTTGTGTTTAAACGAAACTAATAACATTTGTCACATCATAAGTTAAATCATATTATAAATCTTGCGCCGGATTCCCGTTACCTACGAAGAAGACCAGCAGAGCTAGCAGTTAAACCTTTTTGTTCGGCTCATATCACTAGTGCTAGTATTCATGATGGGTAATTCGCCGCACTATTGTTCTCTCCTGCAGATGGCGCACTTGAACAAGTTTTGTGAACCCTTATTGGCGAAACGGAGAGATTGTTTTGACGAAAATACAGGTTGCTGTATGTCATTTTGGAGATTTTGTGGGCAGATTGGGGTCTATTCATAATGGATTTCAAGCTTGTTATTAAAATCCTTCAGAAAGATGATCGGGAATAGTCTATGCCGGCAGTAAACTGAGCTGGGGCGGTCACATGTACGGTATATAACAGCGGCCGCTCACGGCGCAAATCGCATAGCCATCCTGCCAGCCGGCTTCCCCGCCTCTGCTATATTCTGCGCGACACCTCGGGACGCCGGATGCGAAGCTGACGCTGCGCACATTTTTAATTGGGGGACCGTCCTTAGAGCAGCGTTTAACTTTCGGTAGCGATCAAGGCAGCAGAGGCTCACAGGTGTCAAATATAACAGCTGTTTTGCGTTAGAGTTGCAAATTACCTGCAGCTCCTTCGTCGCTGCATCTTGTGTTTAATCCGGTAAGTTTTACGTTCATATTTAATAATCCTCCTTTATTTTTAATTCACGACTAACCTGACCCGACCTAAAATATCAAGCGTACTTCCTAATTTAGAGAAGTATTGAAGTTTTTGTTGCTGTCAGGCAACTGAATCTACAAGTGTCCGCAGGCGCAAAGCCTATATAGCTGTATGAAGTACTCCAGCCATTGATTAAATTTAGGTTAAGTCCGTTTTCGGGCTGCAGGTTGATTTAAACATTTGCTTAAACAGCCTGTCGCCACGCATTATCTAATCTTAAAGGTATCTGACATGAACAATGCCACAAAATACCACAATGATATGCGGGACCGTTTTCATGCTTTTTGAGGTTTTGGATTATTTTGTAGACAGCATGGGCTGTAGTCGCTGCACCTCGCATGTACAGGCAATGTCATTGATCTACCGGATTACCTTAGTTAAATATAAGTTAAGAAAATGTTTTAAACGCAGTATAACAAAGCAATCAATATGCCCGGAGATCCTTTGAAGCTGTATGGGACTTTGTCCTGGACTCAAGTAAAAAGAGTTGCTCACATGCAGAATGAATTGCTGTGTGCGGTTTTCTGTAATTTCCGGAGAATTGCCTCAGGTCGGCTTTTAAACAGTCCGTTTTTCTTTTTGGGTCGCGTTTACTAAAGTATGACTTTATATGCAGCAAAATGAGGGGAGATCTGCGTGCGCGTACCGTGACACGTAGATGTGATACTTACGAAGTGTGCTAAAAAATTATTATTCATCAGATAGGAAGTCGCACGTCATTCGTGGAAAGGTTTCAGCATTTGTTCTGAGCTGTTGCTGACGGGTAAATAAACGCACGCTTTTCTCTTACTAGAACATTTTCATTTTTATGAAAACATTTTTTGATTGTCACGAATCTGGCTGCAGGCGAATTTATCCGCATATTTCTTAGTGTTTCGCTGCTTCCGTTTATTTTAGGCCCTCGTTAGGACGCGTACCGTCCTAATTTTTGTATTGACTTTGAGAGATTGTGATTCATTCGCCATGTAATTAAAACGAGGAGCGGAGATGCGGATATCTGCATATAATACGCGTGCATAGACATTCGCAACACCGCATCCACCAAGCTACGCACTAATTTTATAATAAGGGGTTAACATGTTTTCATCTCACTTATTTCATGTACGAACCTACTGTGGAATATTTACCAAATGTTAAAAATATTTTTTTTTATTTAACTTTTGAAACTTTAGGGGGAAATATCAGCGTTAAGTATGTGTGTGTTGGGGGGGGGGTGTCTAAGATGTTACAATTAATGTGGATCTTGGATAATAAAGTGCGGTAAGTACCGTCTTGAAGCAATGACGATGGTGGAATTAAAATAGGCCTTTAGAGAGTCATCTCTATAAAATGCAGAGTAAACTGTAGCTGACTTACACTTCAGGGAGCGTGTGGGCTCCCAAAATGTTGGCGCGGGAAAGCTACAGGTATTGCTACCTTTTAATAAGACAAGGCAGATTTTGGTTATCATTAGACCTATTATTTAATCCACTCATCCCTTTCAGCATCGACTGCTCGGGGGCTCGATCCCAACGCACAGTGGCATAAGAGGGGCGCAGAAGCCTGCTGACGAACTGTATGATTTCACAGCGTAAAAAATGTTCGTATGTTTATTGTGCCCTGTCGGAAGCCCTTTGACGCCCCCTCGCAGAAGGCAAGCCAGACTCGCGGGGGATCTGCGTCGTTCCAGTCTCGCCGGCAAGGGGCGGAGGAGTCTGGCTTGTTGCGGGGAAGCGGAACTTTTGCAGTGTTTTTGACAGCTTCCTTTCTGCTCAAAAACACGAGCATAACCATCAAAATGTCGGAGAGGGAGCCCCTTTATGACCATTCATGTTTAGAAATAAGATGAGGGGAATTTTATTCGTATATTTCCGGATACATTCTGTAGTTTAGTATCCTACCCCAAAGTATTATTATTATTATTATTATTATTATTCACGAGAGGAAACCTTATGGAGAGATGCAAAATCAGAGGGGCACATGTGCAGTTGGTTCTGTACCTCTAGGATTGACTAGTGCAACATCAGGAAGGTTCATGTCTCCTTACCCCTTTACACTATGTGGTCATTCTGAAAGTTGAACCGTCATGCTGCACTTGGCTGAAAGGGAAATTTCTGTGGTGCCTTGTCCTTGCTCATCATGCCATCCTCCTGGTTGGGGCGTGTGTTCTTCGTAGCACTTTGCAACAACAACAGCAAGTAGATGTTGGATGGTCTGCGGTCTAGACACTTGCAGTAACAGGCGAGTGGTGGCGGAGTCCCAATGGCAGGAAGCGCCTTGCTTCACAGCCGGATGTGGCGTCTTCCCCGGTGGCAGAGGTCTGGTGGTGCATGACATATTTGTGGATGGTAAATTTTGCACGAGGTCTGTTTCTGATGTGGAGTGGACTGGGGAACTTGCCGTCAGCTGAAAACAGAACCGCAAAGTGATTGGTAGGTGCCATTTTGTCGTGCTACATGAGTCGTGGTGCTGGGATGATTCTACGAAGTTGGACCTGTGATCAGGGTGGGGAGGCCATCAATTAGTGTCATTTAAACCCAGCTGATGGGCATCAATGTGAAGTTGGTACACTGTCAGCAAAAGAGTACCAATTTGTACCTTTGCTTGTTACTGGGGCTGTACCCTCAATGGTCTGTCATTTGTACCTTTTTATTGTAATTTTAAGGTACAGAAACAGACTTTGAGGAACATCCCAAAGGTACAGCCAGCATTAATGTACTAATGAGTGGTACGAAAATGCTTCTCGCAGTCAATTTCTGTACCTTAAAAGGTATGTTTATCCTTGAGGGTGCAGCCCCAGTGACAAGCAAGGGTACAAATTGGTACTTTTTTCCTGACAATGTAAACATTAAAACCATGTTTTCTTAGTTCTTCATCTTCCTTGGAACTTGTCTGGACTCTTCTTAGCTCTGATCTGTTGAGAATCTCTATTTCCTTAGCAATACTGTTTTTCTTGAACTCCAGAGTGCGGTCTGTGGTAGGAATGCTCTTCCGAGCCTTTTTGCCAGCAGGAAGAGGCTGAAGTTCCTTCCCATAGGGAACGCTCATTGAAGTGTGAGGGATGAGCTACACCCCCAGAAAAGGGCTGTGCAGTAGCTGCTCTTTCAAACTCTGACTAAAGGCTCGTCGGTGTGGCAGCGATGACCCTTCTCTCAGCAATGGCGTCTTGTGCTTTTTGTCATTCTAGCCCTATTGCCACACCCATTTTATTTTGCGGTTTTGGGAAGACTGCTGTCACGCTGGTAGTAAAATCAGCTTGTATGGTATCGGGTGAAGTAACGTCCTTAAATATTAAGTAGTTCTGATTGAGTAGAAGGCATCTGGCATGCAGTGAGCTATTGGCACTGAATGGTAGGCTGCTCTGGCATTGCTGAGTTGTTCCTTGGTTCAGTACCAAATAATACCATTGATGTTGCCAGTTTTTTATATGACCCAAAACCACCCACAACGAAGTCCTCCTGAGGAGTGCTCTGCTCTGGTCCAGCCAGCGATGACCAGTGGGATTCTTGTTGGGTGCAGCTCGGTGACCTCTAGCTCGGGTCAGCCGTACCACGTTCCCTTCCTGCTGTAAACAACACGGTTGTGAACACTGACTTGCCAAGATTGACCAATGACCAGCCAACGCCTACATTCTGCAGCATGGAGAATGGGCACTGGGCGTGGAGAGCAGATGAAAGGACACCAGAGTTGGTCATCACTAGTGCACTGTGGGAATGTGGGTGTCATCAGGTCTTGCCAACACAAGGTTTCACTGTCACAGGGAGGATGTTGGCTAGGGGTTGATGTGCTTGCTAGTATTTTTGAGCTGTTGTATCAAGTTCCACTTTCCACAATTGCATAAGAAAGTCTTACTTGCATATTTCCGGATTCGTTCTTTAGCTCAAACTGGCTTCATTTTTTGAGCCTATCTCTTTGACCTTCCTATGGTGCTGGGGTCAGCACCGACCCCTCTAACACAAGTTTTCTGTTCCTAACACAGAACAAAGGTTAAATCCTTTTTTTTTTTGTTGCTGTTTTGGTTTGTTTTTTTTTTTCCCCTGATAACCCAGCCATTTCTTTCAGGTAATTCATGTTATGATTCAAAGAAATGCTATCAGTTTCATGCTGATTGCTCCCCCCAAACCCTTTTCCCTCCCTCCTGGCATGAATGACTCGCAGCCCCAAGGCCTGTTCCCGGGAGTCATAGCGATAAACACACATGCCGTTTGTTCCCCCTAAGGAATCTCACCTGATAATGTTGTGATGCAGCATTATCACTGCTAAGCAACGCCAACAAAACATTGTTTCCATGAAATGCACGTTGAATGTGAGCTGTCCGTGTACTTCGAATTAATGGAATGTTTGACTTGAGGAACAGAACAAATATTGTTACTCTGAAGAGCCCATTAAGACATCCTCGCTGTACTAATAAAGTAAATTTGAGTGATACTGCTATTCCGGTTTTCAGCAAGCACAATTTAACACTGATGTTTTTGGTAATTTTTCCTTATTGCCTTTTAAAATAAAATTAGTTTCTACACCAGTCTGAATTATGCAACAATTTTAAGTGGGACCATTTTCCTATTTGTAATTATGAATATTAGATTTCTTTGGGTGTTTTATGATGAAATCCAAAATGGTGCTTGGTGTAACTATTTACATGTATTCATGGCAAAACTTAAGCCCTTTTCATGTTTAATCTACACCCTGGATTAATTGGGTGTGTATTTTGGTGTTGCTCTGAGATGTGACACAGTGCTAAAATTGCATCCAAGATTTTTCTCGAATGGCAGTAACTGTGAAAGTCATTTTTAAAGTTTGCTGTTTATTAGTGTCTGATCCATCCTAGTCATGGGGGCTGGGGGTCTGGAGCCTCCTGCAGGCAGCATATGGTACAAGGTTGGATCACGTCCTGGACAGGATGCCAGTCCATCACAGGACTCATGCACTGATACTACAGCAGATTTGGTGGTGCCAATTAGCCAACTGCGTGTCTTTGGACCGTGGGAGGAATCTGGAATATCCAGAAAAATCCCCGGGCAACATGTGGAGACCATATGAACTCTACGCGCACACACTGCAGATGTGAGATTTAAACTCCTAACCCTAGAGGTGTGTGATTAGCAGATGATCAGTGGTATATTGAGTGGAGTTTATTGACTAGAGTTTGCTAACATAGACGTGGTTTCCATAGTGACCTCTCCTTTTTCACCCATGTGACCATGTAATTCTCATCTTGAATGGACATACGCTGGATGACTCATGTTTGCAGGAGAAACAGTCCGTGGGGAAAATATTACTGGCAAACTCGGGAATTTTGTATTGTTTTACAGGGCATGAAAGCACAGCACTGAACTCTCTCATGGCTAGTAATTAAGCAGTGACGGAGAGTGCTGTACCTGTGCCAGCAGATCAAGTCTGCTAATGACTGGGTGGGTTTCTGCTCCTTTGCCCCAAACACTTGAGGAATGTGCTGACGAGGACACTTACGGACTGCTGCCTCTCCTGGGCCCAGAGTGATGACCTCACTGCCATGTAGATCACCGCGATCTGATTGGCTATCAGACCTGGGCTTTTGTGGCATCGGTTGTTGGGGCCCCTGGGAGTTGTGTTTTTAACTGGGAATCCAGGGTTGTCCTGTGTGGCGCTTAAGGCGTCCTGACGGCCACACGTAGACGGTCAGTTTTGTGTCGTCCCTCCTTGTGATAGCGGCAAAGCCGTGAGCTAATTCCTCGAAATGGATGTAACCAGCGCTAACTGCAGCTCGCACTGGGGAAATTACATGCTTCATGTCCAAGAATGTGCTGCTTCGCCGGCTGTCCTCAGGCCTGAAATTGACCTCGCGCTAAATGTCCCCGGTGCCTTGTTTTCAGGCTCTCTTCGTCGCTGAACCATCGCTAAAGATTCCAAATTGCTACCTCCATAACAAACAGTCATTATCATTCGTCTCGCCAGAGCAGTCACGGTAATACTGCGTGCTTAAGTTGTACCCCAGGAAATTTAGACGTCGACCTGCTGAAGGCTGCAGCGTATTTAAGTAAGGAAAGGCAAATTCACCATCTTTTCCATCTTTTTGTTTCAGAAATCTCCAGCAGCGTTCGTTCCCTGCTGTATTTTCTGTGATGTTTATGACCCTGACCAAACACCCGCCGTCGCTGTAGCAATATACTGTCATGCAAGCATCAGCAGATGCATTTTAATTACTTGCTTGGCTTACAGATTAACAAGTTACCTTTTTATAGATGGAATTTGCTGACGCGGCTTTAATGCTTCGCTCGACCAATCAGTACGGGGTCGTGTCCCGGGCCTGTAGCTGGCACGTCTGAAGGCCGCCCCAATTCTTTTTCCATTTAACTAGATAAAGGAATTTGTCCTTTAGTCCATCAGGTTTTGTCAGCTTCTCATCTGATAAGAGTAACCTGGCCTGTTTTACCTAAGCGAAGGAACTGTATTCCTCAAGATTCATAATATTAATCCCAGCAGAGCTCATTGCAAATAAGCTTTTTGTTTTCTTTTAAATGGACTGCTGAATTGGTCTAGTATACATAGTATCACATTAACCCAAATACCTTTCGTTGTCAAGCTAGAACTTTCTGCTTGGGATCAAGGTGTATCGATAACTGCTGAACTGGATATTTGACACATTTTGCTTCTTTAATGACTTAGGAGTCCATGTGTTTACTGTTTTGTTGTGCTCTTTATAAAATGCCCACAATGCAAAGTAAAGCGTACCGTAAAGAGGATGTAAATTGCTCCCAGTGTACCATAATGCAATGCAGTGCTGACGTCTGTTGTAAGCTTGATGCAAACAGTTGCACAAAGCAACTTTGTATACAAATGTAAGCATTTTTTTTTTTTTTTTTACTTAATTGGGCCTTGAATTATTCAAGCATCTGTCTTTTGAGGGTAGCACCTGTGAGTATTTGACTATGAATTTCAAATACTGTTAAATGGCAGGATCCATTCAGTTAGTAGCTTGATTTAAAGAAAACCGGCTTTTGTTGGAAAAAAAGCTCAGCCCCATCCATTATCTTGCAGCATTGTTGAGGCCTGCAAGGTCTTGTGACTGCTCTGACCTGTGGCATTTATACATATTTAACAAGCCTACAATTTTACAAGTGAATTACCTTAAAGGCAAAGTCCATGCTCCCCCCCCGAACAACCAGTGAATTTCTGTCTGCAGTAATATAGACAGGCCTGGTTTATGGCGTTTGAGAGCTTTTCAGTGCTTTCCCTCAAAGACTGAAAGCTGAATACCAGGTTGCTCCTCCTCTGTATCTGTGCTGGAACAGGAACATCCTCTGTGTTTGAGTGAAAGCTGACTGGTGGGGTAGAGAGCAGCTTCCCTGGCGTTTGTGGGTCTCGGGTTTGAGAGATGTGCCACGCTTCATGGGGAGTTTGCCACACTACTAGACGTTTAGCAGTATGAAATGGGTTAAGTGCAAAACTATTCAAGCCCGTTGGGAGAAGTTTGTGTCATAAGGTGTAAATCATATGGTGAATGTTTTAAGGATTAGTGATCTGTGATTCCACCTCCCAGATCTTAATTCCTCTGAACGATTTGAAACACATGTGGATTTGCAGCTAAAGTTGTTTGACTTCTTTCAGTTTTAAAGTTTTTGCGCTGTACAGCTGGCTTGTGATGTAGGCCCTTGAGAGTGGTCAAGATTTAAGACTGGGTATAAACTTATCACAGGTAATAAAAAAACACAATTATGCTCTGGCAATGTAATGTGTTACTACTGGCTTATTACACTGGGTGTTGATTATAGTATGCTTGTTTTAATATTAATCTGTGCAATATAAATAGATTAAGTCAGAGGTGGGCAATCTTATCCACAAAGGGCCGGTGTATATGCAGCTTTTTGGGATAACCTGTAGGTTAGCTGTTCAAACCCAGGTGTGAGGACTCTTCAGCCAATCTTTCCTCTAATTAGTATTAATATTAGCGAGTTGGAGCAAAAATGTGCATACACACTGCCCCCCCATCCCGCACCACCCAAGTGGACTTCTGCTCAGAGCCTGGTGAGATTCCGTGGCATTCAGGGAGTGTGCAGGAAATTGGGCATTTTACTGTGGTGGTTGTGTCTGGCATCAATGCTGCTCCACTTCCTCTCCTGCAGGTGGAGGAGCTTCCTGAGGGCAGATTTCTGCAGCCGCCGGCCACACGATGGCGCTGATGGTCACCCTCGCCGGCCCTGCCCCTTGGGGCTTCAGAATATCTGGAGGCAGGGACTTCAAGAGAGCTATAACGGTTTCCAAGGTAACCACTCTGCCAGCTGTATAATGGTTTCCAAGGTAGCCACTGCCAGCTGTGCACTGCGCCTGGTTCTGTGAAACGGTAGCCTTGCTGTGGTCCAAGGTTTCCCAGCGAAACGCTGCTTTTTGGAACGATGGTATGGATGGTCCCGCCGTAATCTTGGGTGGGCCTGACTCCTACTCCCTGCTCCTTGTTTTTGCCCCGTAGCTGCTACCTGTTTGTCAGGCCGCTAAGGTCAGATTAGTAGGAACAATCCCCTTCCGCCACAAGGAAGTCACTGAGTACAGTAGCCCGGGGGGTGGGGTGTTGTTGTTTTTTCCTTAATTTTCTATGCATACTTTTCCTCTGCCAAAGCTTTGGTGCAGATGAAACAGGAAGATGGAAGTCGTGCTGGTGCGTACCAGAGGAGAGGAAAGGGAAGGCAGCCCCCCCCCACCACCAGAGGCTTCTCTGGAGACGTCTTAATCCTCGGCACTTTGCCATAGTTCACTGCCTGTTTAGGTGGGGGAAAAAAGAGGCGCAGGATTGGGATGTGGGTTTATTCTGGGCCTTAGCTAGGCGTTCTGAACCTTCAAGTGCTGAGGGCTGCTTGGAGCATCGCACCGTCGGACTGGGCAGCGCCGTCTGGCTGTCAGCTGCGTGACCCAACAGGCTAGTGGATCCCGGCTGGAAGCTCCAGACCACCAGCATGCTGCGTCCTTGTGATTCGCTGTCGGTCTCTGCGAGGGGATCTCCGCCTCAGTCGCTGCCGTTTTCGGTGACTGCACCAGTCTTCCTGATTTTCATCCCCTCCAATATAAGATTTGAATTTTTTAGGAACAAAATTTGAATGTTTCTCTTTTTTTCCAAGCTGAGATGGGGGTGTCTAGTAATTAAAAGCAGATGGAGGGTTAATTTTAGAAGAACTCATTTTGAATACCAGAAGGTCTATTTGTGGTTTTTTTGTGTTTTACATGCGTTTCAGCTGTGCCCTCTGTCCCCTTTGGGTTTTGCACAGATTGAGGTAGTAGCTCGCTGGCAGAGAGACTGTAGTGACTGTTTCCTATCGCAGCCCTTTTGGGGTGGGACCCTTTAGTTTCTGACAAGCGAGGCATGCCCTGATTCGAGAAGGCATGCGCTATTGTGAGTCACCATGGCAATCTAATTGTCACTCGAACAGGCCAGGAGACATGGGACCTTTTTGGTCTATCACTTTACGTTTGGCAATAGGCTGATTTGTAAGGGGAGATCATTTAGCCAAGTCTCTGTGTGACGCTGTTTTTGTGGCATTTGTTGGACTCCGCCATGTTAGTTTAATCTTTTGTCCCACTTGCTCTGTAGTTGCTTGGTATTTTTCTGAATGTGAGGTCTCTCCTGTCTCTCCTATCGTGAAAGCAGCTCTTTAAGGCTCATGGTATCAGGACAATGACAGGTCTGTCCTACTCGGTCAGTCTTGTCTTGGGATACTAGGTATTGGAGATGGAATTCTTGGAGCAACTGTTGATCACATGTGAATGACTGATCGACATTAGGTCATTGCCTTTTCTGTGTATTTTTCAATTCTTTATTTTTATAACGGATTGGAAAATGGGGCATTGGCATAATGGATCGGTGTAACGGTGCACGACTGCGCGACCTGGAGATGCTTCTCCGGATGCGGTCAGGCAGGTTTCGTGTTGAGTCGTTAAGTGGCTGTAATGTATCACAGCCTGACCTCCAGTTGTCGAAAAGTTTATTGGCTCTGCTGGAGCTCGGGAAGAGAGCTGAAATAAATGTCTGGGTGCTTGCTGGACACTGGTGTCCACCTGGGGCAGAGGGGAAGCCCCGGGCCCTGACTGGCATCTTTGTGGCCCGTAAGGTCAACGAAGGCAGCAAAGCTGAGCTGGCCAGCCTGCTTCCTGGGGACGTCATTATGGAGATCAACGGGGAGAACACAGCGGAGATGCTCAACGTGGAGGCCCAGAACAAGATCAAGAACTCCAAGACGCAGTTGCTGCTTCTGGTCAAAAGGTGAGCAGATGCAAAAGGTCCATCTCTGGAGGAGGAGCTGTGAGGAGATCTATGGATAGGAAGTGGATGAGAGGACCTCTGAGCGCAGTGCTTACCTTGAGGTTACTCATTGCTCTGTTTGCGTTCCTGTGGCATTCCTGCCCTGCCCAGCCCTGCCCACTGGCACTCCCATATTTGTGGATATACTGGCATCTGGGGCTACAACCTATTTTTTTCATCCTTCTTTTCTCTCTCCTCTCAACAAACAATTAGCGCCTTGCATTGAACCACCCCCCCCCCCCCCAAATAGGTCTTGGGTTCTAGGAGAGGCTCATTCTTGTTTCTGTCTGGGTACAGTTGTTTCCCCCCCCCCCCCCCGTTACTGGATGCTTCGTCACGCCACGCTGTTTGGGTCTCTCGCATTGATGCCGCCTGGGGTCTCATTTAGGATTTACGTTCATGCATTGGTGTTACTGGCTCTGAGGCATGAGGTTTACATCGTAGGCTGTAATTGGTGGAATGTCATCTGCCGCTGCTGAGGTCGGATCAAACGGCCGAAACGTTTACCCTTGTCTCTCATTTTCTCTCACGTGTGTGTGTGTGTGTGTGTGTGTGTGTGTGTGTGTGTGTGGCCCAGACTGAGTGGATTTTTCCCCGCTGACCTCATGTCTCTGCCATGGCCAAAAATAACACTGTACCTCCCTTCCTGAGACAATGCTGCTCTATCTCCGCTGGCAACTTTGGCCAGGCAGGGCCGGAGTGCCAAGATGGGCGCCTTGTTGTGGTTGAAAGGTGCTCATCACATCCCAGCCAGTGAGCTGAAACGACGCAGACGGGCTGCAGAATCCTCTAACATGCACAACGTGATAACTTGGCTAACCACACACGCCTGGTTTCTCATGGGTCGATACTGTGTTGGGTTCATGTTACTCAGCTCCTTGTTCTGCAGGGAGCCTCTGACCGAGTGAACTCATTGTCCATCTCTTGGTCCCTCAGTGTAGGAGAATAATGCCTCTTTTTTTTTTTTTTTTGCCAGCATTTTTCTAGATTTTATCTGGCTGGGAGATCTATCTAGACCACACTCCTGGAGGAAGGTGTGGTTTTTTGGGTGAAGGGCGAGTAGCCTCCATAGTTTGATGTGGTGCCCTGTGTCTTTGATCAGTGTCAGCAGGGAAGGTCCTCCACTTCCCAGGTTTGCGTTGGGCGCAGACTTCATGGTTTGGTGACTTGTTGACCACTGCCTGGCATGGTTAGGGTTGGAATTGTGGGGAAGGGGAACGCTGAAGTGGTGTTTCACTCTATGTCAGGGCTCTTCAAATCTGGACCGCGAGTCCGAACCCAGGCCTTGTTTTCAGTTCTCCCAGGTAGTTAGTTTAATAATTACTGATTCTGATTGGTCAGAGGCTTCACACCTGACTGACGGGTAAAGGAAGGCTGGAAAACCGGCAGGCCTCGGCCCTTGCCTGCCCTGCTCTAGGATGTGAAAGTTTTTATTTGAGGAAGTCGATGCATGCAATGCACGATGTTTGGCATTAGGGAGCTCGTGAGCGCATTCCTGAAATGATCACCCAGCCCTTCTGTGGCAGTAGGGTCAGTTGTGTAATCTGAAGGCTTGAGAGAACATTTTTGGGTCCCTTTTGTCAGAACAGCCCGTAGGGCTTTCACTGTCCGGTATTCGCTGTCGTTTTCAGGATTTCCAAATGGTGACGTTTGTGCTAAAATGAAGCTGCAGGAACAGCACCTGACTGAAACCCTAACGACTCATTTTGTAACCATCTGAGAAGGAATTTTTTTCTTTTCATTTTCATTTTCAAATGGAACAGAAATCTGTATCTACACTGAGGTTGAGGAGGTGTCTGGGAGGTGCCCTGTATCACAGCTCCTCTTAGAGCACACGCGTCAGTCCAGCCAAAGGGTGGGGTGTGGTATTGCGGGGGGACTGCAGACAGATTGTAAATTGCATACTTGACAGCAATCAGTTCCATACCTGGGATTTGTGCATGACTGAGCTTGAGGCAGACGGATTTCTGCTGCACCCATGTCTTCTCCCATGTCTTCCAAGGGTCAACAGATGCCTCCTCTTCTCATAACCCAAGTGCTTTCACTTACAAGACGGTGGAGATTTTGAATCATCTCACTGTTTCAGGTTTTTTTTTTTCTTTTCACAAGTTAACCAAATTTGCCATGAAAAGGACTTTCAGGGACCGGCTATGTTGGTGCGCTACAGTGCTCTGAGTTTCTTCCGCTGAAACTGTAACCACAGCCTCGGAAGACCAGATGTGCCCTGTGATGTCCCCCCCCCACGGACCCGACACCATCATCTATCCCTTTAAGCCAAGTCCGCCTCCTCCTTCCTACACTGTTATTGCCGGTTCTGCTTGATGCCAACTCTGCCAATTTTGTTTTCCCCAAAGTGTGTTGTTTTTGCTCTCCTTGTTACTGTCCGTTTCTGCTTTGGCGACGGATGGCCGCGAGTTTTCGGGCTTCACGCGCGGTTTATGATCGGCGCCCATGGCCGTCCTGCAAGCCTCATTAGTAGCTGCTGCTGTTTGTAGCAGTCCTGGGGTCTGGAGGGGGGGTCCTGCCTCCGTGTTTACGGCTTCTGCTGGGAGAGCCTGCTTACAATGTGCTTTTAAAGCCCCACTGTGTCCGGCACTTCCCTGTAACAGTCCCCCGACTGTTCGCCTTTCCGAAGTGTTTATTTCACCGGTCGAGCTCCTCCCTGCGCATTCAGCTCCCAGAACAACAAAACAAAAAGGAGAAATCACTCCAATTGTTTTGGGGGGAGAGGAGAGTTTGAGATGGGTGATGCTCTTTGTGTGGAGATCCAGATGAAGTTGCTGGTACTCCAGTGTTTCAGATAAGTGTCCATCAGCTCTCAGAAGGTGACATGATATCTACTCTCTCATGGTCCATCGCACAGCTGTAGGGCTGCCCTGCATCTTAACTCTGTCCCTAGGTGGACCCTTACTAGAGCTAAATTTTGGCATTTCTCCCTTTCCCCACAGGCCCGAGCCTCCGAGTCCTGGACAGACAAACGGGATCAGCCCGTCCGAACAGCTCACAGGACGCTTCCAGGTCAGTTACAGCGAAATCGGTTACGGCCGCCATGCGAGAGTCACCGGTCTGCCCACATTCTGGAACTTCTTGTACTGTGACATTTATTTATTTAACAGATACTTTCATCCAGTGTGACATCCAAGCATGGTAGTACATCACATAGCGTATGGCTGTCAAGGAGCCAACATACTGTAAATACAACATCTGCTAGGGCTGAACTTCCAGTCGGTGACCAGTATAGGGTGTAGTATTTATGGGAACAAGAGCTACACAAAACGGTGTACAACTTTTCGAAAAAGTTATTGGCATAAATAACGCCAAGAAAATTTAGGAAGGGACTGTCCATGTGCAAAGAGAAACCGTCAGGAGACCAGCAGGGTGGGAATGATGGAGGGCTGAGGTGTACCTGAGGGTTCAGTCTGGTTATTGTGGTTCAGTCTGGAATATGGGTGGTGCTCGTCCTCTGAAACATCTCTGCATGGCGGTGCAGCACCATCAGGGGGAAGGCAAACCGTAGATATTTTGTAAGGGAGAGTGACGGAAAGGGCGGCGCTCCTGTGTTTGTTCTCGATGAGGGAACCCCAGGGTGACGCGCCGCTGAGGGTCAAAGTCACGTTTTCACGCTAAGCTTCAAGCTAAAAATGTCTCTACATATTATTTGGTCAAACGTTTAAGATATGCTGAGCTGTACAGGATGTTTTGAATGAGGGAAAATAAAAGAAAATCTACGACTCGCTGTGGTTTTCCCAGTATAGATGTACATAATGCTCATTGGGTGTATCGCTTTACTGCAGCCTCTTCATGGGGTTTTAATGTGTTGTTTGGTTACCATACTGGTTATATGCGCAAGAAAAGCATGAATCCGCAAACTTGTGGATGTGACTATTTGGTTCAGGCAGTAATTTTAGATACTCATCTGTTGTAAAAATCACACCTGTCCATTCTATAGAAAAGGGTTCCCCAGTTCTGGTACTTGAGGTCTGGTTTGCAGCGCAGTTTACAGTCTTCCCTGCTAAAAGACCCTTATTCAGCTCACCAGGCAGGTTTACTAGGAGTTTTTGAGCAAGGAAATCTGCAAACTGTATCTCAGACTGACCCCCCAGGACTGAAATTGGGGAACCAAACTATAGAGACTTGCCAGTTGGACTTCATAGTGATTTTCCAGTGATTTGTATGTTTAGCATAAGGCTTGTACATAATGGATTGAGTTATGATCTATCGGATCACTGGTTCCTTCCATGCATTTGCCTGATGCTTGTCCCAGTGACACAAGGCTTGATTTTCATGACAAGGCCCCTGGTTTTTTTTTTATGATCATCAGTAGGCAAGTGGAGGTGTGAACATTCAGATATGATTGTCTTTTAATTTCTGCGAATATCAGTGTTGAGCCATGTGACAGAACATAATGGCTCAGCAGGGTTTTGTGTGCTGCTGATGTAATGCAATTCCTATCGAACCTCCCTGGGGTGTGAACGGTGACATCTAATATGCCACAGCAGTAACTAGAAGCCTAGGCTCTCTGGGGGGGGGGCACAAATGAAGTCTCTTTGTCATGTTCACGCTCACAATCAGTATTCACATTTTTGTTTGAATAAACATCCGTTGCATGTCTGACTGAAATTACATCAATTTCCCACGTTACGGCCTGACACAAAGTCAGCAATCTTGTGAATAATTTTACATAAAATGTAAACGAGCTGTTTCCTGTGATTGGATACTTTTTTTTTCCCCCCCCTCATTGAGTTTCTGTCCTTGCTATTCAGGAGGTACTGCATGTGAGTCGAGATGAAAACCAGAACTACAGAGAGTACTCCATCTTCAGCCCGGCCTCTCTGTCCCCGGGCCCCTACTCCCCAGAGCCGCCCTTGAGTCCTGATCGAAAGGTGGAAAAGCGTTTGTCCTCCGGCACTCAGAGGTACAGTCTCCTTCTTACGGTGTAGACCACACGCTCTCAAGGCTTCAGACAATTTGATATTGATTTGGGACACAGCTTAATAGTTTTAGATATGTAGGTCTGTTATTTTTTTGTTTTCTTTTTTTTTGCGGGGGACACGATTGAAGCCAAATTAAATATTGGGTGGGTACATGCCCCCCGCCCGCCCCCCACCATGTCTTGTGTTTCTTATGCTCCTGTCATATGCTTGGAATAAACATCAGGTCAGTCTTCTGTGCAACTTTAAAAGAAGCCTTTTCCTCATGTTCCACGCACACCTGCTTTTTGATGGGGAACTCGTGTGGGGGGGTATGAATACGGTTCTAATACAGACGTCTGGTTCGTGTGCGAATATTTTTTATTTAAATTTTTTTTTCCCCTGCGTCAGTTCTGGATGTGGGCCGGGAGGCAAAGAGAGCCGTTTTGTAAGGGGGATTAAAAAGGACGAGGTGGGTCGCACCGTGTCAACGGCCAGGCTTAGCTGGCTGGATGGAAGCAGATAAGGTGATGAGGCACGTCAGCCATGGTGGAGGGTGGTTCTGCGGACTCTGCGCGATCAATGGACACCCGAGCGGAAAGCCCTGGATCCGTGGGGTGAACAAAGGACGTGCAGAGGAGAGTGCATTCCTCCTTTTATGTGCAGCCACAAAGGCGTGGGGCGAGCGGCCCTCGGCGCGCTATTCCCGCGGGTCGGGGATTTGGGCCGCGCTGTGCCGCGGCTGGAGCGGGCCGCCGTTTGGGACGACCCGACTCCCAGGCCCTACTAGCACTCAACTGTCCAAATAAAGACATAACCTTAGAAAACACGGGTGCATTCCAGACATTGTATTTGATTCATTTATATTTTTATTAAGTGTTTTTCTTTTCCTTCGGGTTAAAGTGCAGCCCTCTGGGTCTCGGTGCAGGAATGGGCCGGCGGCTGGCCGCAGATGTACTGCAGCCTTTCTGTGCCGGCAGAGGGTTCATAAGGGTAGGGAAATGTGCGCGTAATTGTTTTGGCTAGTTGTTATGGCTAGAGTCGGCAGGGCACGGTTCAAACAGCAGCATCCGAAAAATTGATAGTCAGCCTGGCTACGGCTGCTGGATGGGACGGATAAAGCGGCGGATCGTATTAAAAACATCGGAACGGGAGAATGTGCCCCACAGCTGGGTTTCTCCCTTCGCACTGGTGTGTATCTGGGTATAGATGGTAGGGATATATATGTTCTTACTAATATTGTACAGGTACCATGGGGGGAGTGAGGCATTCAGGACTAATTTGGTCCCTACCTGAGGTGGGCATTTCAGGTCCAGAAAGTAGGAAACGACACCAAGATTTCAACCATCCAGCTGAGTTACTCTGTGACTTTGACTCTTTATACTCAACTGGTTGGTCTTGGTCTGGATTTTTACTTTCTGGACCTGAAATGTCCACCTTTTGATTCTTGAGTGTTGAGACCTAACCTGCTCCCTTTTCTCTCAGTCACCCGCTGCGTCCGTGGTCCCCCGTGGAGAAGAACTCCAGCCATCGCCTGTCCAGACCCTACTCTCAGGTAAATCCTCATCAGATCCTCTACGCTGAAATGTGGATGTGCCTTCCATGAGATCTGCCGCTTCAGTTCCCTAGCTGCATAGTGGTCCCACAGTCATCAGTTTTATACTTCTGTTTTTAACGAAAGAGCCGTTCAGGGTTGTTAAATATTTCGAGGCAAACTTCAAAGCAGGCAATGCGTGTTAACTCGGTCATTGAAGCTTTAAGTCACAGTGGGTTTGGTTCCTGTGCGACATTAAGATGGAATGTGACCAGGGACTGATTTGTCGGCAAAACAAATGTTCCATTACAGTCTTTTCCAAGACGGAGGTAAAAACGACCTTTTAGATGGATCAAAAGCTTTTATTCTAATTACCCTCTGCGCCTTAAACATGCTTTTGGAGGCTGTGGGTAGCTGGTCGATTTTTGCATGGGTTTCCTGAGTTTGTTTATTATTCCACTGGTGACAAAGAGGGTAAAGGAGCAGAGGGTCCTGATGAAACCAGAGGAGAAAACGCCATGGGAAAGTTCATCCAGAGATATTTCGGTTATATGGACTCCATGGCTTTGGAGCGCTGGTCGGACAGAAGAGACATGGGATTTGACAGGACAGGAAAAAACATACAGATCTTAACTTGGGGGAACAGCCATGGAATTTCAGGAATTTTCTGGGTGGTGTGGAGGTTGAATTCACTTGTTAAAAATGGCAGCTCTATGATTCTTGAGATAAAATTCCTAAATGGTATGATTTGAAGATGTTTGTGTTTACTTGTAACTTTTAGGCAGGCATGCTGGTCACACTGGATCTGGAAATAGTCAAGGCAGATGCTTAGCTGCACGAGAACTCATCATGGAGGGTCTCTTGGTGAAGCACCATTATTGGCTTGTGGTAAAAGACCTGGTCTGCTACTTTCACTCAAGTTGCATGAAAGATGCTGGCCCTACGCAAAGGCTGAGCACAGATGCACCTAAAAAGACAATGATGGTCATTTCTGCCCTTGAACTCTTGGACTTCAATTCTTCACAATATGATTTTTTTTGGTGGTTTCAGGATAGGAACATTGTGGTTAGTATTGTTTGTTATAGTCCAAACTTGACGCAAAGGGCTTAAAGCAACAGTTTTTTCCCCACAGAAATCAAGAATGATAATAGACTATTTAAATATTTGCCAATTATACATTTCAAAATACGCCAACTTTTGCAAGCAACCGTGACTGTGCGGCTCTTCTGCAAAACTTACTATAGAAAGGCTAAGTGGTACCAGTGGTTGTGTACGAATCCCTTTATGGAAGGCTGTATGGTCACTTATCGCCCGTTGGTTTGCTGAGCTGAGGGGTCCCGGCACTGTGCTGGAAATGGCCCGATGACACCCAGCAGTGCGGCACGGTCACGTCAGCATGTCGATCCACACTGGAGACCCGTGACCTGTTTCCCAGCTTCGGAGGGAGCAAAAATGTAGACCGACTGAGTCCCTGCCGACCGTATTGGGGAAAAGCTGCTCTAGATACTCGCAGCCAGTGCCAAATCACAGGAGCCAAAATCGAGAGGCTGGGTATTGTTCTAAGAAATTATTTGGTTACACGGCAATACTGTTAACCAGATGCAACATGTAAGACATGTGGAAGAGGATCTACATAACCCTGAGGAGAATGGAGACCATAAAGGCAAAAATGAGGCTGGGAAAAGCCAGTTGGGTTAGCACAAGGAATGCTCTGGTGGTGATGTTTCATTTATAATTTAAATATGGCCTTTTAACTACAAGACAAACTAAGGCATTAGCTTTGATGCTTCTCAGTTTAGCCCTTTAAAGCAGAGAAGTTCATGCATTCTGAATTTGGCAAGCAGTGTAAGGTGGCGCATGCAAGACTCCTGGTAGCATCGTTTTATGAAACATTTTTCTAGTTTCTGGCCGTTTCCAACAAAGACCCTTTTTTAAATAAGCATTTGTGCAGCCGCATAGCGTTGGCTTCCTCTCCGCACGGACCAGCCCCTCCCCCCCCCCCCCCTTCCCTTGGCTGTACTCTATACATGAAGGATGTTTGAGGTGCCTGCAATGCAAACGAGTCCAACCCAAGAGACATCTCAATGCCTCTGTGTTCCCCATATTGACTTGAAGCCATTACAGTTCATATTGGTCTGGCCGTCGGGTGTGAGTCAGGTGGGAGCTGAACTTTCTGAAGTTCAGTGCCGTCAACCCCGCGGTGTGACTTGGGGTCCGCGCTGTGAGGGCAGCATGCATGAAGCGGTGTGTCTTCAGAACAGCAGCAAATTATCTCTGCTTGTATATGTCCCCAGGATAGGGCAACACCTAAGCTCCACCCCCCCCCCCCTTCTAAACTTCTGTGAACTTCATACAGCTATTTTGGGTATGTCAACAAGTATGGCTGTCAGTTTCAATAATCGTGAGAGAAGGCCTGAAAACCAAGAAAACACCTCTCCGCTGAGATGGACACGATGTTCTGCTCCAGGACGAAGTGGCCCGTCTGCCAAAAGAGGCAAAGAAGCACAAGAAGAGAAGAGAAGAGAAACGCAGAGGAGGAAGGCGCCTTCAGGCGAGTGCTGCTTCAGGACGGCGTTTTATAAACGCAGACGGAAACCTGTCCTGCAGTGTTGCGTTATGAGCGCCTGAAAGCTGCTGAGATGCCGTGTCTCGTCTTTTTTTTTAACGTAAAGGCAGTTTTCCGGGGTCCCGTTGCTGCCTCCAGCTTCAGCTTGGAGACGGGGCTGGATTACAGCGGTGCCGAGGTTTGGGAAAATAGAAGATGGTGACGCATTTAAAAGACCTTAAATGCCGTTCCTAATTACAGGCAGAAGTTGTCGTCTGGTGCTGCCGATATGAAAGTGGGTTATGCAGGACTTCGTTCACGTTCGCTTAAAGCGGCGAGCGGCATTCAGCACCGATGTATTACAGACCTGCGGTTTCTGGGAAAATACCTTCAGCCTTAATTCATTCAGAAATTAGTGCGGGGGGGGGGTTCTTAGCTGGTTTTGCAAATGGAAAAAGAACCTGGGAATATCACTCATGGTACCTGTTATGTTGCACCTACTGGGCTGTTGGAAAAAATCTGTACAAGCAAGATCTGCTGCCTCATCTGAGTTATGGTTAAGGATTTAGACTATTGGACAAATGTCTGGATAAGAACCACATTGTGGAAAATGCTCACCTTGTACTTAACAGGTCAAGTTTTCCCACACAAGGTAGTCAAATGGTCTCAAATTGCCCATTCGACGTGAGCTTTTCATATGAACAAGCTTTACTGATGTTAATCTTCTGTGTTGGTTACCTTTCAGTACCTTTCAGGTCTCCTTGTGGACAAACTTCAGTACCTTCCACCCGTTTCTGAGTGTGGAGTCGCCATTATCAGAGCTCTGTGTGACACCGTGTGGCTCTTGTCCAATGGTTGGGACCCATCTGACGCAACTATGTGCTACTTTGTTTGAGCTCCAGCAGAAATAACTGAATCCTCTTTTGATCTCTCGGCTCACATTGTGTTCTGTGTCATTGTAGTTGGTCCAGCAAATAACTAATAAGGAAAAATGCTTTTAGGGGTTAGGAGGGAGGGGTCAGGTGAAACTGAAGCTGCACATCAGAAGACGGGCTTCGGTGCCATGGTGAGGGGTTGTGCTGAGTCATTTTGAGGAGTTTGCATTGTCCACTTGAATGTTTGTGAGATTCCAATGTGACCATCAGACTGCTTTCCGCAAGAGCCGGCTTTTGATTAAAACGCTGCTGGGAAAGCTGTTCAGCCCGTCTGATTGGACGTGCTGGCAGGAAGTCACCAGTGCGGCTCCTGCTGTGGCCCTCGTGTGAGCTGGTGACTTTTTCCTTTATTTCATTTCATACTGACAACAAGCATTTACATGATTAACTTTCTGGTCTGGGGCCTATTATGACCTGTCTGGGTCCTGTGACTCTTATCAGTGGGAACTGAGGAATGTCGGGGCTGATACACTCGCATGTCTGATCGGTTGGGAGGCGGAGGCTGTTTGTTGAGGTCAGGAAGCTCAAGATTTTTCCCCAAAACCCTGCGTTTAAGCCAGTTAAGATTGGCCCATGTTGTGCTTCACTGAAATTCCTTGTCTGCAGTTGAGCTGCTCTCCAGGGATTCATACATCCTTCTGCTTGTGCAACAAGCTGCTTAATTTATATCCCGTGTGATATTGCCCACTTTCTTTGGTCCTTCCTCGCAGTAGCAGTTGAAGTCCATGTGGTGCACCAGGCAAGCTACGCCATCCACCCGCGCATCCCCCCCCCCCCCCCCCCCCCCCCCCCCCCCCCCCCCCGCCCGCGCGGGGCCTCCGGCCCGCGTTTGCCCGCGCGCCC
>JAABNY020000039.1:11997159-12009798 GCA_015164015.2 Brevimyrus niger
GGGGGGTGGTGATGTTTTGTTGAAGCAAAGCTGTTCCAAATGCTGCGGAGCTGAGGGGCGCCAGCTTACACATGTTCCCCATCAGCCCGCTTCACTGTTCGGTCAGTGTTGGCTGTGGTCTGGACCGCCGGACATGTGTGTGGGATCCCATGGGTAGTGCTGGGTAGAGTATTTCAGTGGGTGGTGCATTCTGAAATTTTGCGTTATTGAAATTGGAGGGGGGGGGGGATCACGACTATCCTCGGCATGCGTGCAAATACCATGGCGACCATCACCATCGCTTAGCGCTGCCGGCTCGCTGGCCCGCCCCGCTGGCCCGCCCCTCTAAATGTAAGCATTCCAGTTCTGCTCTGTCGATTACAGATGAGGGGCGGACTGTGCCTGCAGACCAGGTGTCTCTTCAGGACAAACAGGTTTCCAGACCTATGTTGATATGCGGTTGTTTGTTTTACGAGGAGGTAGGATGGGACATCAAGGACTGACTTATCCACGCCCTAGAATTAAATGCATTGGTAATAATAGCAGTTTAGGTAGTAAAGTTTACACAAGTTACAGTAATAGACGATGATCCCGTGTTTAATTAACCAAGGATCTCTTTCTCTGCTTCTACCGAATAAAACATCGCGCTGGCCTTTTAAAATGCGACCAATGCAGTTGGAGCTTCAGCAGTGTGAGAGAGACACCGTCACTGATGTCCTTGCCTGTTTGTTGTGCTCCTGCCCTTCCCACGACTGCCTGTGTTGCTCCTGGCTCTCGTCCAGGGTGTACCGAGCCTGTCTGTCTCGTGCAGCAGGTCACACGAAGCTGCGTCGGTACAGCGGTGGACGGTCACTGGTCAGCCGTGGGCCGTCGGTCCGGCGTCACACCCTCCCTCGAATGGAATTCAGATACAGACTCTTCGTGTCCTGATGGTGTTGGCTGGTCACGGGCTTGGGAGTTGCACTTGCGTACGTTTTTGGTGCGAGTTTGTCAGGGTGGATTAAAAACGTAATTCTTAGAATGTGTGTAGTATGCGTATCTGAGGATCGATGACTAGTTTATGACGTTGGTTATTCGCCAGTGTGGTCTTTTCCGGTGAGCCCCAACTGGGTTGCCTCAAGGCAGGGGTCTCCAGCTCCGGTCCTGGAGAGCTACCTTCCAGTAGGTTTTCTATCCTACCTGGCTTCTGATGAGCCACACTTGTTCTCTGGGTAGTAGCTCTCCAGGAGCAGAGTTGGAGACCCCTGCCTTGAGGACTGGTCTCCCCCCCCCCCTCATACGAACCCTGGGTTTCACGCGTCGCCCCTCGTTTTCTCTCCAGCTCTGACTTCACCATGCAGAAGTTTGACCGTGACTCTGAGGTGTACAAGATGATCCAGGAGAACAGGGAGTCGCGCACGCCCCCCCGCCAGTCCAGCACCTTCAAGATGCTGCAGGAGGTGCTGGAGGCGGACGAGAATGGTGAGCCACTGTCTACAGAAGAGGCCCATGGGTGTGGGGTGGCACAAGCATACACAACACTGCCCCCTTCCTGTGGGAGTGGCACCAACATGCACAACACTGCCCCCTTACTATGGAATCATTGTTTAAGTTAAGTGTCAGGATGTCTGTGTGTGTGTTATATGTGTATTGTGTTACATATGTTACATTGTGGGGAGCAAATGTCCTCACGATAAGAGAAAAACCTGTTATTTTGGTGTTGCGGGGACAATTTTTTCGGCCCCTGCAAGGGGAAACTCCATTTCATCAAAATTTGTGAATGCAATAAAAAAAACTAAAAATCCCCGAAGTGTAGTGTTTTGTTTGGTTACTTATGGTTAAGGTTAGGGCTGGGTTGGGGTTAACGTTGTAATTGCTGGGATTATGGTTTTGCCCATAGAAATGAATGGGGAGTCCCCATAAAGATAGGAACTGAAATTGTGTGTGTGTGTGTGTGTGTGATCTTGACCCAGGAAGTGAACAAGATTCAACAAGAAGAATGTTGCTGTTTTTACAAATGAGGCGTTAATAACACTGTCTCAGTCTTGCCGTGTGTGTGTGTGTTCGGGGGATGGGGTAGTTGGCCCTGCTGACGGCCCTTGTCTCTGCCCCACAGTGGCTGCTCAGCGCTTCCCTGGCAAGCTGACCCCCAGCCCCTCCAAGCCCGTGTCAGTGGCCGGCGTGCAGAAGTTCCACGTGTGTGAGAAGTGCAACAGCAACATTGTGTAAGAGAGTCATCACTGTGAACCCTAGTGCCTCGGCGGGGAGGGGGCGGGGGCCATTTGTCTTGGACCTGGGACATGCTTCCATTTTAAGAAACGTGTGCAGCAGAAATAGTTTATAATAATCATATCTGTCTGGGTGAAATAAATCACTATATGTGGATGATCATTATAACCATTTAACCATCTAATCGACTTTTGTACATTACATGCATAAAACGGACAGCGTCACTATTTGCTTAACTTTGACAATTTCAAAATACATTACAGGAGTTCCGAATGCTTTTCAAGTTACAGTACTGTGCAAATTAAATTGTGTATAATTCCAATACATGATAATACAGCACAGTACTGTACCTAATATTCAATTCAGTTTATTTATATTCATACAGCACATTTTCACAACATGACATTGTCTCAAATCGCTTACTGTAGTTTCGCTGCTACATCTCGGCGATTTATTATTAGCTTTGAGTCTGTATTTGTCACTGAGGAAAAAATGACTTTTTTTTTCCCCGTCACGGTCTATGTGCACGCAGCATTAGCCTCAGGTAGCTACCCAGAAGCAGATGGGTTACCGCAGGGCAAAGTAGAGCAAGCAAAGTAAAGTTGGGAAAAAAAAAATACTGCAGTTTCAATTGTTTACATATGTTGTCATGTTTAAAAAGACCCAATATGAACACTGTAAGAGGACTACTTGATTATTATAAGGCAATTAAACAGTATTTGTACAGGAATGATTCTGTCCCAGCATTTTGATCCATATGAGTGGTTAATCACTATAAGCTATGATCTTGCATTACAGTGAGTGGATAGCATGGTGCCCCCTGCTGGTGTTTGACCGCCATCATACCCATTTCTCCCCACAGGAGCCAGGCAGTGCGCATCGGGGACGAGCGCTACCGCCACCCCGAGTGCTACACCTGCTCCGAATGCGACCTAAACCTGAAGATGCGAGGCCACTTTTGGGTGGGGGACGAGATGTTCTGCGAGAAGCACGCCCGGCAGCGGTACCAGGGCCCCGGCGCCAACTACAGGGCCCCCATTTCTCCTCACCACTGAAGGCCCTCGGCGTCTCAGCCCCACCCCCATCTGCCTGGCACCTGGGCATTCCACCTCTGGAGACTCTAAACGAAGGCCAGGGGCCTGGGTGCTGATCCACGAGGCCTTAGCCATTTCTGTGCCCCCCCCCCACCCCCCCATGCACGCACGCACACGCACACACAGATATTACTGGTTAGATGTCAAGTGCTCTGAGGTTTTCTCCTTGGTACAATCCATCACATGCCATCAGACAGCAAATGAGGTTGAAGGTGCTTCCTTCAGGCTTCGCCCCCACCGAGGCAGGAAGTGGGTCAAGTCAAAACAGGAAGGAGGACGGCGAAAACCTCCAGCGACGTCACGGATGCTGGTTGCTTTGATGGGGAGCGGTTTGAAATGTATTGTCACACTCGTATACTTCTGTTTGTAAGGTTTGGTGTTCCCCAGCTACCCTCCCCAAATGTACTAATGTATTGTATTAAATGCAGATGCCTTTACTTAAGCACATTTAATAAGTTTGCCTTAATTGCTTTTATTGAATGAGGGACTATATCCACAACTTTATAAATCTAGCCCTATAGTATGAATGTAAATATCTATCCTGGAAGTGCATGTCACTTAAGTGGGTGATGACCCCTCTTACTGCCTGTTGGTCGCACCCTTAGATCTGTGCGATCGGGCTGGGGCCATAGTGACAGCGGCGAGTACTTGGTGCAGGGACACTTTGATTCGCGCCGTATGTATATCGCACCTTTTGGAAATGCGAAGGTTCTTCATTTAGCAAATGTTAAGAAAAAAACATTAAAGATGTGCCTCTTCTTTAGAGTGTTGTCTCCCTTTCATTCGGCCAATATGAGCTTTCCTAAAAAAGCGCCAGCCTGATTCACGTACCGCGCTGCTGAGCGCCAGCCGCCAGCCCTCTGTGCGTCACCGCGACGGCGACGCCGTAACGATCCTCTTCTGAATTCTTCTCGAGTCGTCGTGCGTGCCTGTAGTCATGCTAGTTGTCGGGTGAGTTTTGCAGAATCCTGTGTGCTGCGCCCTGCAACTTTGTCACGATTTCAGGAAATCGATTGTGTGTAAATGCCTCGTATTCTTTTTAAAATGCATTGCCCATCCCTGCATGTTCACGCCAAAGTGCTCGGAGGTTTAATGACGGGAGCCACATCTGTGAGTTGGCAGCAATTAAAGCTGAACGTGGTTGAAGGTACAAGGAAATTCATCTGATTGTGTGTGTGTGTGTGTGTGTGTGTGTGTGTGTGGGAAACGAAAGAATGGGGAAACTTCTGGTGGCCCAAGGTCAACTGGCTCCCCACAGGGGTATAGACATTGTACAAACTGGGAACAGGTGTGAGTAATTAGGGCCAGAAGTGTGCTCGTCACGCTCAGTGCTCGTAGGCAACTAGGGGTGATATGTCAGGCAGTGGTGTGAGTCAAGGTGCAGGTCTTGCAACTTGATCTCTTTGGCTGGGCAAAGAGATGCTTAGTCTTGGTGGAGGAGGGGTGGGGAACAAGATCAATTGTGAAAATACTGTAGATGCATTACAGTTCAAAGTCAACTTCATTGTCATTTTTCTTATATACTGGTACATAGAAAAAACGAAATGGCGTGGCTCAAGGCCCACGGTTTAAACATGTAAATATGTTTACACACAGTGTAAATATTAAAATATGATGATAAAAATGTAAGTAAAACATCAGGGACATTGCAAAAACAAGCTGTGAGGCATTTACAGTAAACAGTGACGTTAAATAGAGCTACGTTTTCAGGTAAAAACGTTTGTGGATCATCTTGTTCTGATATGTGGATGAATTGTGCAAAATTAGGTTATTTGTGCAATTTTAATTAATTGTGCAAAGTGCTGGACCAGTTCACAGTGGTAAGCAACTGCTAGAATGAATGTGTGTGTGCAAAGAAAAGTCTTTTTATATTTGTGTGGGGTTAAGAGGGGGTTGAGGTAGAATGGAGGACTCTGGGGGGCAGCGTGGTGTTCAGGAGCCTGACAGCCTGGGGATAAAGACTGTCACGCAGTCTGGTCCATCTGACTCTGATGCTGCAGTACCTTCTCCTAGATGGCAGAGGGGTAAACAGTCCATGTGAGGGGTGAGAGGGGTCCTGCACAATGCTGCAGGCTTTCCTAACAGTCCTTGTCGTGAAAGAGTCAAGTTATGTACAGACTTAAAGTATTCCAAACCTTATCATTTGTACAAGTACAATGAAATACTGGCTTGCATAGCTCCCTAAAGACTTGCACAAAATATAAACTAACAGCAAAGGACATAATGGTGAATGATACCTTACATGCAATATGTACAGTATGCAAGTAATTTGCAAGATAGATATAAGATACAATAACATAGAAGTAAGACGAAGGTGGTGAGGTTAGAGTGGCAGGAAGAAGATGTTTTCGAAGTCTGGATGTTGATGGACCAGTGGAATGTGGAGGGGAGGAGAAATATGACTGCTGGATGGCTGGGCTCTGTCATTGCACATGGGGCTTTTCTGAGGCAGACATGTCCAGATCTGCAAGCAGTGTCCTCATCACCCTCTTCGATCCTGGGCTGAGCAGCTGCTGTGTCAGGGTTAGGGTTAGCAGGGTCGACACTGCAAAGTACCCGAAGAAAGTGCTCAGAAATGTTAATGACCTTCCTCAGGCGTACGAGGGTATAAGGGCATCGCTGGGCCGCCTTTAGCACAGTTGCCACTTGCCCAGTCCTTTCAACATCTTTGGTGCTGTATGGCTGAGCCCCACCTCTGCTCCATGCAGATTTGACTGTGATCAGTCCCTTGCTTCCTGTAATGCGCGGTTAGCTCTGTGGTTTTGCTGCAGTTCAGGAAGTTATTGTCCCAATCACTTTTGTTCGAAGTTCCATCTCCTCCCTGCAGACCATCCCGTTTCTGTTGTTGATCTGTCCCGTGATGATGATGTCATCAGCAAGCTTCACAATGGAGATTTACGTGAAGCTATTTATGGCCACACCATCGGGATTGGAGGGGAGGGGGGGTAGCACAAAGGACTCTGCACACCGCCCTGAAATGTGCCAGTGTTAAGTGACGGGGGGCCACTTGGCTATTCCTATATGATGTGGTCTGTCGGTGAGGAAGGTCCGATTGGGAGCTGCTGAATCCTGGGCATAAGAGCTTGGAGATAAGTCTGGAGAGGATGATCTTGAATGTGGAGCTGTAATCCATGAATAGCAGCCTGGCATGACAGTTGATATTTTCCAGATGAGTCAGGGGGGTGTGAAGTGTAGAGGAAACGGCATCCTCTGCTGACCTGCTGTGGCCGTCACCCACAGGTGTGGAGTCATGGCAGCCTACACAGTAACACTGATGTCACTCATAACCTTTAGGCTATGCTAGTGACTCTGAAGGGATTACTGAGGGATTATCAGTTTATTTGATGGAATCCCAGAAAACCTGCTGCATAATCTAAGAGTGTGATAGGTCATTCTGGATGAGTATTCATCTTTCTATAGCTTTCTTAAAAGTGGCAGTGCAGTTTCTCATTAAATACGATTTACAGAGTAACAAAGCACAGAAGTATCGCCCATGTGATCAATAGTATCAAAAGCAGCACTAAGATCGCCACACAGAGATTGAGACTTAATAAGCAGAAATTTCATGAGTCTTGGATGACACCTAATGAAAAAGAAGGTTACTTTAATAAGTATAAGTGCCTCCAGATACTATTACGTAGCCAATTTTCTTATTTTTTTGATATTTTTAATGCTTTTAGATAATCGATCAGGTGAATCTTAAGACTTGTATTTATTTAACTAACAGGTTAATTTATCGTTCCTTTTTGGATGTTTTATCTAAGGGGGGCTGATCTATTAAATGTTTCCACGTGTCCAAAGTGTTATTTTGTTTTTAAAAGTTATCCACGTACCGTCGTATTAATCTCTTGCTCTGGTTTAACGCTAGTTGACAGTTTGTATCCCCCTGGTTCGCTTGCAGACCACATGAGGGCGCCCTTTTATCACTTTGAGAGTCACTTTCAGAATCAAGTATCATCTTATTCAGTAGGCAAGTATCTGGTATGTCAATACATTAGATATTTGTTGGTATAATATTATAGTTATTCATCTGCATATTCAGTATTTCTGTCTATTCGACCACATAATGTGTTTAGCAGAATTAATTTGCAGTAAATAATAATAAAATGGTTTAAACTTTGATGAACACAATGCAAACCGATCCTTTTGAAAGTACTAGTGTACTAGTATGAACATTCAGATACTATCTTTGGACATTGGATCAAAAAAAACGATGAATCTGCAGCCCTGACACATAGATGGCAGGAGTCCAAACTCTATGCTTGTGTTCCAGCATCTGGTGCATTTTTCCATGTGGAATTTCCTGTGATGCAGATGGAGGCTCAATGATGTTTGTCACACTGCATTAATGCCACCTTCTAGTGGACCGAGGAGCCCCCTGACCTCACAGACCCACTGGACACGCTGGCTGGACCCTCCAGCTGCTGGGCCCGGGGCCCGGGCCCCGGGGAGGGTGGGCGCTCTCGGGGGGCCTCAGTATATAAACACCTGTACTGAGGAGCACCATTGCGGATGTCAGGTGGAACAACTTCAGGCCTCCATGCAGTTTGTGACTCCGACCCTGAAAATGCTTTGCTGCAGATAAACCATTTTTATTGTATTTGGGAGCTTTTGTAGGTCAGGAAAAAAAGCACTGTGCTGCCAGTGTAAAGGTCACGGGCTCAGATCCCTGCTGCAACATTTGGTGGGGCACAAATAATATAGTATTATACTCTTGCTTATGTATTAATTAACCACTAACTAAGTCTTAGTTACATACCTATCTAATGCTTGTTTGAATCGTGACACAAGTTTTATCTCAAGCAGTTACAGTATTTGTGTGACGTCCTGCTCCAAACGCTCCTCATTGTGTGCCACACCCACCTCGTTACCTCCTGTTTTGACCTGATTGTAGTCACCTGTTGCTCGTTTAGTCTAGCTTGTCTTTTGTATTTAGTCAGTGTCTCTGTCAGTAGTCCCTTGTTGAGTCATTGAAGTGCGTCTGCGTGAATATCCTACCTCTTTCCTTGGATTAAACCCTTGTGTTACCCTGAATCTGACGACTCCTGCCTTCCTGTTTCGTGCGCCATCTCACGGACGTTACAATTTGTTACTAAATCTGTTCATTCTGTGAACTACTGAAGGAACAACTAAGGAACTAATGAATAACACAAGATAAATACTAATCTCGTATTTGCTTGACATTGCTGAATTGTGACGCACCTTTTATCTCAAGTAGTGGCTATACTTATGTTAATTATTTGTACATCAGTAGTAACTGAGTTATTACTAAGATTTTTGTCCCATCAAGTGAAGTGTTATCCATAAATTGTAACTCTTCCCTCTATGCAAATCGGTTTGGATAAGGGCATCAGACAAATGAATTAATATTTTGAGAAATAGTGTAAGAAGACGGCAGACACATAAAGGCAGAAAGTGGATCGGGATATTAGGCATTACCTACCCTGAGAGACTGATTCAATTTCCTATAACTCAAAAGACTGCAGAGAAGAATAAAAAATGGCACTAACAATGGTTTCAGAGCCAGGAAATAACAGTGAAGTTGGAGGGTGATTTTATATTAGAACCCAGTATGGGCAGGCTGTTATATTAATTTTACGCCTCAGTGCATCTGTCCACTAGATGGCGCTCCTTCTATAAGGGACAGATGGTTCGTCAGGTAAGGGATCATTTTATTTTAACAGATGCTTGTCCTAACTTTTCCAATTTCCACATTTTGTCACATTTAATAAAGTGAGAGGAGGGCTACGATCTGTCCCAACTTGTTTAGCTGGTGCTAAATTCTGACCAGCTGGAGCGTGATGATGGGGAAAAAACCTTGCCGATGGGTGTAGACGTTTGCTGGTTTGCGCAGCAACAAGCCGAAGTTCCTTGGTGACCCTCCCGCTACCTGTGTGTCTCCTTGCCCCCCCGGATCATGCGAGCACTCAAAGACAGATGTTCCAACCAGTGAGAAACTGATTTTGGGGGAGGGGGAAGGAGGGTGAAGCAATGATTGCGTGTCAGAGGAAACCATGCTGGACCCTCTTGCACAAGTCCCCTTTGTCTCCCTTGCATATTCCCCCCAAGAGCTGTTCACCTTTCCCTGCCAGACATCTTCCATGTCTCTGTTTTCCACCTGGAATGGGGTCCAGATGTGTAGCAGAACGAGGGAGCGAGATCCCTCCCTGGGTTATGGGAGGCATGGAAGTAAGGAGGCAGGAATCGAGGAGGGGGGGGGGGGGAATGTTGGACCGACATAAAAGTTTGTCTGGATGCCATTAAGTACAATTTGATGTAATGTGCAGTTTGGGACGTGCCATTGAAAATGGAAACTGCACACCAGATGAGAGAGATTTGGGGGGCTGGTGCTCTGAAGCGGGGTGTTGTACTTGAAGCCTTCCTCAATGGGGCTGTATAAACATCTCTGTGTTTTGCTGCTGAGCAGGCGCCGCTCATCTCCTTCTGGTTTCCTTAAGTAGTCAAGCAGGCGTTCCCCAGCCTGCTCCGGTGTACAGTATCACATGTAGGAATAACGTGGGGGGGGCTGCAGCTCAGGGTTCCGTGTACGCTGTGCCTTTTGTGAGGGGTTGGAGTGGTGGGTGTGGTCGCAATAGCCCGTCCCTCACGCCTGGATGTGGCACTGGTTGACGACCCGTCCCAGTTCCCCTACTTGGCTACTGGCCGACCAGCTAAGCTATCGGGCTTTGAAAAGTTCAGAAAACTGAACTACCAATGCTTGTAGGGAATTTCTGTGTATTTGCTTGTTGGGAATCTCTGTGTTTGCTTACTGGGAATCTCTGTGTGTTTACTTGTAAGATCTCTCTCTGTGTTTGCTTGTCAGGTATCTCTGCATGTTGGGCAACTCTGTCTGTTTGCATATAGGGTATCTGTCTGTTTGTTTGTAGTATATCTGCTTGTTGGGTATCTGTCTGCTTTTAAGGTTTCTGTCTTTTTGTTAGGTATCTCGGTCTGTTTGATTGTAGGATATTTCTGTTTGGTTGCAGGGTATCTCTGCTTGTTTGGAATCTCAGTGTTTCTTTGTCAGGTATCTTTGTAGGGTTTCTCTGTCTGCTTCGTTGGGTATCTCTGTGTTTGCTTGTTGGTTGCTGTAGGGTATCTTTGTCGGTTGGTTTGTCAGGTATCTCTGTTTGCTTGTACGGTATCTCTGTGTGTTTGTTTGTAGGGTATCTGTGAGTATTTCCTTGTAGGGTATCTTGTGGGTGTTTGCATGAACTCCCCATGTTTGCATGGGTCTCCTTCATGTCATCTCGTGCCAAAAAAACACGCACTTAAGTGGACTGGTTTCTCCACATTGCCCTTAATCAGAGATGACGCATATGAATGTATGCCCTCTAACTCTGCCCATCTTGGGTGTCGCCTGCTTCATGGCCTCTGCTTCCTCACCATGACCCTGCACAGGATAAACACTCACAGAAAGTAGATAGATGGCTTCTCTTGGTTTCTGTCATTAACAAAAATACCCTTAACAATAAAGAATGGTATTAGATCGTGCACGGCACTTCACACTTGACACAGCTTCTTAAGCACCTGTGCACTGTACCTCCCAGGCATACTAATGCGTAAAATGTATACTCATGGCAAGGCCCTTTGTAGTGGGAAGGGGCGGGGGAGAGAAGTGAGAAAGCAAATTGTTTCAATTACTCTGTATAACTTTGCTGTGCTAAGTTAGTGACATGATTTCATATGCTGAGCACGTGAGGAGTCCCGTGTGAGGACGGCATGGTTACCCCGCTGCATTGTCCCGCAGTCTCTTTCTGAATGGAGCAGATGTACTTCCTTAAAATAACAATCGCGGTCTAACCATGATGAACAGAGACCTTTAGCCAGAACTGCTACAAATTGGGCAAAACTGGTGAACGAATAGCCAGTTGAAAAAGGACTCTTGGGCATTAAGAATGTCTATATGTGTGAGATTTTACAATAGATAATGGGGCTTTTTTCTGAAATTGTAAGACTTTGTCTATATGCTTGGAATTTAATTACTTTTCATAAGTGGTGATGTATTCCGCTTGAGGTAAAAAATAAAATTGACTAATGAAGATTATGCTTTATTTACTGTGTGTGTGTGTATACACATCTATGCATATGTATATATATATGTATCTATGCATACATGCTCACACAGATATACAGTTGAGAACTAAGCTTAATGGTATTGTTGCCTTAATGTCTCAATAAATTCCTTTCTTTAGGAACTCTTCAAATATCCTACATTGATGCTCTGCATGTGAAAGCTGAGGGTTTAGCTAAAGCTAACATAGTGGACGGGTACATTTTTAGTGATTAATAGCAATCATTGTAGCTTGTTTGACCCTGCACAAGGAGTTAGTTGGGGTTAAATGCCTACCTCTGGCCCTTAGGGTGGTGATGATGAATAAATATGGCAAAAGAAAGAGACTGAAAGAGAGTTTGATTCTGTATGGAGCTCAAGTAAGTCCTGCTGCACTGCCTTTGACATCTGATTTGAAAGATGGAGTTGGCCAAAGGCAGGTAAATTTGGGGGAAGCCAGTTTCTCTGGTGTGCAAGCAAAGTGTGGATATGAGGTCTAGGCATATGTGGATATGCTTTATATATACAGCCTTACCTTATTAATAGTCTACATCACTGCAAGGAACTCTGACAGTGTTTTCCAATCTGGTCCTCCAGGAACCGTAACCAGTCCACATTTTTGCTCCCCTTGAGATCCCTGCCTTGGAAGGAAGCAAAAATGTGGACTGTCTGTGGGTCCCCAAAGACCAGATTGGGAAGCACTGGTTTAGGGACAAGGTGAACACACTTTGTCAACTTGGGTTTACATCTGTCTAAGCTGAACCAGGTGCTGTATCGTTATATGACATGTTGTCTTGCTCCAGAATATATTTACGTCAACATTTTTAAAATACTGTTGCTACTACTGGTGTTTTTTCTCACGTGGTGGAATGCTACAATCTGGGTCAACAGAGTCACTTCTTATCTCTGAAAGCATTGTTGGCCAAGTCTCCCTCGCAAAGAAGATCCTGTAATCCGGATGGGATTTTCCTGATCAAATAAATGCAAAAAGAAAAACCTCCATCGACAATAAATTGTGATTTAAGCGGACAAAGCATGCTTAGATGGACGGCTTGCGCGTCTGTAAATTGCGTCAATGGGCAATGAGCCGTCCGGCGCATGTCCGTGAACCCCATGCGGTACTCGGCGGTTCTGCTGCGTTAAATTCTTCCAGATTCCAGGCAATTGGCGTAGCAGCGGAAAGGTTAATTCGCTGTCGCTTGCCTGCTATCATGACGGGGCAACCCAGGTGTGGCAGCCAGCTGCAGGGGCTAGTCTACTCGGCGCATCTACGGAACATAACGTAATTTTTAACAAGCACGATAT
>JAABNY020000039.1:12048467-12083929 GCA_015164015.2 Brevimyrus niger
CTTCCGGGATAGGCTCCGGACCACCCGCGACCCAGTAGGATAAGCGGTTTGGAAAATGGATGGATGGATGGATATATAATTATTATACTTTATAAAAATTCATATTGGGGTTCGTAGTATCAAACACATTCATTGCTGTGTGACGCTCCTGAAAGCATCATGTGGCTTCAGCAGTTCATAAATAAATAGCTTTAAGAGCTGTTTCTTTTCTCTTTTTGAGGTACACTGTATCCATTATTCTTATGTGCTATACTATGTTTAAGATGTGACATATTTCGAAGTGTCTCTAAAGTGTTTTATATGCATAGGAAGGTACAAAATATACTATATACTAGGAGAAATGTTTGAGTAACTGACACTTAATAAGAACCATATGCAGCTGTTATGACTCACCTTCAGTTTCGACTTAAGAGCATTCTCATTCGTAACCCAGGGACTGCCTGTACTTACAGTTCCTAATAAAGGTTTATATATACTTCATATATTTTATACATGTTCATATGTATTTTATACACTTTATACAGGTTTATATGTACCTATTATACTTTTAATGGTTCATATGTATCTCATGTACTTTTTTTTATAAAGGTATATATACACACCTGTGCACATCTGTATGCATCTTTATTTGTAACTGTATAAATTCATCATCGCTACTCGCTGCATCTAGCTGCCTCCTAAGTGTGTTTCCATGCCTCCCTCCTCCTCCTCCTCCCTCCCTCTCTGTCTCTCCGTCTCTGTGGTGGTAGAATGCTGTGGCCCTGGCCTCGGTGTCCCTTCCCGCCTCCCTGTTCCCCCCAGACGCCCCCCCAGAATGCAAGCTGCAGTTTGTGGCATTCCGCACCGGCCGGCTCTTCCCTCTCACGGGCAACGCGAGCGGCCCCAGCGAGCACGGCCCACGCCGCAGTGTCAACACGCCCGTCATCTTCGTGGACTTGGGTATGGCGCCCCCTGCCTGGGAGCGCTGCACTGCAGCCAGGCCTCCCACTGTTCTGGAAACAGGAGTGCTGTCAGGAGACTCCCCTAATGCAATTACCTGCTTTCATCTGGATTACAGTTCATTGATAACTGGGGCAACAACAATAACGACAATAATAATAATAATAATAATAATAACAACAATAATAAATATCTGTAACATTTCTCTTACTTTTATAAATAATATTCACAGCATTCACTATAATTGCATAAATAATAACTATGGTGTTTATTGAGATTATATTGATATCAGTGACAATCTTTACAATAGTAATAATATCTATGACTGTTATTTACTAATAATTATTTAAAAAATAATTGGAATTCAGTCCAGTCACCATATTAATATTGGTGACAATCATTACTATCATAATAGTAATATCTGTGGCGTTGGTTGCCGTTATAATAATAATCCTTGTTGCATTTGATGCTACCTAACCCTACCTTACTTGTTGCTGGGTGTCGCACTCTTTTTGCCGGAGCCGTCGTACTGTAGCATCGTTAGTAAGTTCGGTGGCATGGACCCCTTCTTTGTCAGGGTGCTGTCACACTCACACCATCGCAGGTCAGCCCTGCTTCCATCCTATCCCAGGACGCTTCCTGTGTGATGCTCAGTACTTCCTGTCTCTGCCCCGCTGGCATGCCGCATCACGGCCCACGCCAGGCGCTGACCCCGCCTCTATGTCCACCAGACGGCTGCGCCGTGTGGAACCGGTCGGAGCCGGTCACCGTGTCCCTGCGGCACTCGTCCCCAGGCAGCGACCCAGTGGCGGCCCACTGGAGCCCAAGGGCCCTAGAATGGCAGGACGGCTGGAGCCAGGAGGGCTGCCAGCTGGCCCAAACTGAGCAGGCGCTCTCCACCCTGCGCTGCTCCCTGCTGGGCAACTACGCCGTGCTCCAGGTGAGGGGGTGGGAATGGGGGCAGCAGGGGTGCACTGGGCCCCCTGGAAAGGACTCTGACCACCAACTGCATCCCTAGGAGCTGCTGGACTTCCCCGGGCCCACTCCCAGTCCTGTGGAGCTACACCAGGTGGTCTACACCTGCACGGCCGTCCTGCTGCTCTGCCTCTTCACCATCATCATCACTCACATCCTGCACCACAGGTAGGCATTTGTGTGCGTCTGCGTCTGCGCACGCCTGCATCTGTGTGTCTGCGTCCTCACGCAACGGACTGCCTCATCTCCCTAGCTCCATTCACATCAGTAGGAAGAGTTGGCACACGCTGCTCAACACATGCTTCCATATCGCCATGACGACAGCCGTCTACACGGGGGGCATCACGCTGACCGGCTACCCCGTGGTGTGCCAGGCGGTGAGTCTGTCTCTGTGCAGTTAGACCCGGTGTGGGGCTTGGCCTGGGCTTTGCCTTTGACCCGCATGTATGCCCATGTAGGTGGGCATCGCCTTGCACTACTCCTCCCTGTCCACGCTGGTCTGGATTGGTGTCAGTGCCAGGGTCATCTATAAAGAGGCCGTCTGGCGGTTGCCGCGACTACAGGAGGGCGAGTCCCCCGTGCCGCCCACTCAGAGGCCCATGCTCAGGTCAGTGATGTCACCAGAGCCGTGGGAACCGCGTAGATCGCATGGTGCTGGACGGGCACGGTTGGGGCACTTCTGAAGGAGGTGCCCCCTGTTGACCAGAGTCTCGTGACTTGGCAGCTTCATGAAAAGAGCCCCTTTGTCATGAAGATATCTGAGGCCGCTGAAGCCACCCAAGTACAAGGGAGAAGCAGGAGCAGATGTGGGGGGGGGGGAGGAATGTAAGAGCAATGGCTGAGTGAGGTCGGGGGGGGGGCACGCAAGCTGCGGTGACCGCCATCGGCGTCGAACTCCCTGTGCGCCCCCCGCCCCCCCACCACAGGGCCGGCCTCCGGGCGCCACTCCCGGGGGGGGGGGGGGGGGGGGGGGGGGGGGGGGGGGACACACTGAGGGAGCGGAACCACCATGTGGGCCGAAGCGGCCTGAACAGCGGCCCGTTTGACTTCACACGGAACACCTACGGGCTGGAACATCCACAGCTGCCAGAGGAAACAGAGCCGGGGGAACAAGGGTCCTTTATCCGGGGAGCCCCAAAGCCCACCCTGCATGCAGACCCCCCCGGGGGGCAGACTGCACTCCTGCCGCTCTGCCGCTTGATCGCCGAGGCTTAGTAGCCTTGGGTGTAACTAGTAAAAGTGACTTCAAGGGAGACCTCTGTCAGTGACCCCTCCCCCACCTTCCCCGGGGGTCTTTGGGAATCACAGATGACATCCATGCATGGTGGGGGTGTATGGGGGGGGGGAGTTAGGCAGTTTAGTGTTTTCTTCTTCCGCAGAAATTCCGGCCCCCGTTTTCGGGACTCCCTTCTCATGCTGGCTCTTCATCCCGCTGCCCATCCCCCTCCCCTCCCCCAGGTTCTATCTGGTCGCTGGCGGGGTCCCACTCATCATCTGCGGCATCACTGCTGCTGTCAACATCAACAACTACGGCGACGGCATCCCATAGTAAGTGCTGCCTGTTCTCTGCCGCTGCATTTTGTGCCGTGAGGCTTCCCTGGGAAAAGGGCTAAGGGAACAAGTGGCCCGATTGTGCCCGACCCCGCTGACCCCTCTCTCCCTGCGACCCCCGCAGCTGCTGGCTCGCCTGCCGGCCCAGTCTGGGTGCCTTCTTTGTCCCGGCTGGCCTGGCGGCACTGGTGACATGGATCTACTTTCTGTGCACCGTATCCCGCCTGCGGCGGCGCAGGTCACTGCAGTCCAAAGAGCCTCCCGCGTCGGATGCCTCGGCCCCGGCTCCCGAGAGCCAGGCAGCGCTGGACAGGACCGCCAGCCTCCAGTCCACGGACTCAGCACCGGCCCCGGCGGTGGTGCCGGAGGATCGGCGCCCACTGAAGGCTCAGCTTCTGGCCCTCGTGGCCACGCACTTCCTGTACGTGGGGCTTTGGAGCTGCGGCGCCCTGGCCGTCTGGCAGACGGGGCGGAGCAGCCTGCTGTTCAGCTTCCTTTACGGGGTCCTCGCCGTAGGGCTTGGCTGCCTCCTGCTGGCATTCCACTGCTTCCTGCGCCTCGATGTCCAAGCCGCCTGGCTAGGCTGCTGTCCGCGGTACCGGCGTGCCCGGCCCGTGCCGAGCTACGTGCCACCCCCCGTCGTGCAGCCCGCTGCCTGCGAACACGGCTCTCAGATCCTGGTCCCCTCAGGAGAGCCTCCCGGCTCGACCTCTACCCGGTCCTCCTCTAGCCCCAGCGGTGTGAGCGGCGTGGGCCCCGGCCCCTGCAAGCTCACCAACCTCCTGCAGGTGGCGCAGGATGGTGCTGGCGACCTCGCCCGGGCCCATGGCAGCACCAACGGCAACACCAGCACCGACAACATCGCCAAGCAGGCCAACAGCAACCTGCTGTCCGGCGCGGCAGCCGCAGGTCAGTCGCAGAGAAAGAAGGCCAGCGGCCGGACTAAGCAGGGCGGGGGCGGCGGGCCGTACCACCACCGGGGGGAGAGCAGGGGCCACTACCGCATTCGCGCCCTAAGAGGTGGAGGAGGCGGGGGCAGCGTTGGGGTGCTGGGACCTCCTGGCCTGGAGCAGCTGGGCTCGCAGCCGCCCCATAGACATGCCTCCAGCGGAAACGGCAGCCTCCGCCATAGCAACTCTGAGAGCCAGACGAGTCCGCTTGCCAATGGGAGGCGGCTGGGCGAGGTGCCCGTCACCAGCCCATCGGAAGGCAGCGACGGCGGCAGCAGCGGCAGCCGCCGGCCTTTCCCTCTGCTCCCCTCGGTGGCCAGCAGGGCGGCGCAGAGACGCAGCGCCAGCCGCGACAACCTGAAGCTGGCCGCCGCGGCAGAGAGGGAAGCCAAGCGCAGCTCGTACCCGCTCAACGGCGCCCCTGTGGCTCCGAATGGCACGCTGAAGGGCTCCGGGGTGGAGCTGGATGCCAGTGGGACGGACCGGTCGCAGGGCTCACTGGGCATGAAGGGCAGCGTCTGGAAGAGCGAGACCACCGTGTGATGGACTGAGGACCAAAGCAGCTTTTACCAAAGGGTCCAAATCGGCAAAGGGGTTGATGCAAGTCCAGTCTGGCTTCGAATAAACATTTAATGTGAACGGTCAATTACAACTGGTTGAAGTAGCAGAGTATCCCTATGGCAGTGAGTTAGGAGTCATAAGGGAGGTGGTGGTCCTGACCATTATCACCCTGTTTTCCTGCTCGAGGGTCACTGGAGCACATTTGTTCAGGAACATCTGTCTATGGCGAGAATCCAGACCTGGGCTCCACACGGGAATACGCTACATATCTGTTTATGAAATATAAAAGATAAATACAGCTATAACTTTATCTTTTATTGCATTTTTCAAGATAAATACCTAGTCTGTTTTATATCTCATGGGCATTTAGAAAGCTAGGAGTGGTAATGTTTTCTGATTCCATCTTATAAAAACCACAGGGAATATTCAGGCTCTGCTTTGTTCAATCTTTTTCTATCTATGCACATCACCTTTGGCAGGGAAAGGGAATCCAGATATGCCTTTTTTCAGCATAAACCATGAACATTCCTTCTGTCAAGGACAAATTTGCTCATATGCCTATCTGGTCATGGGTGTCTCTGTGTTTGGGTGCCTGCGTGTGCAGCTGTATAATTTTGACCAGCTTTTTAATCTGCTGACTGTAAAGTTTGGAAAATATACCAGTGCTGACAGATTGGTCAGCGTGTTAGTGATGACCGCAGGTCAAAAGGTCACGTTCTGACCACTCGGTCAGGCTGCCGTTATTAATTTAAGGACCTGTAAGTATTGTGGAACTGTTCTCCCAAACAGTTCTATGAATTCAAATTTGACTTCACGGTGCAAGTAAAATGGCTCTATTGCCCTCTTGTGGATCAGTAATGTTATTGCGTGCACACCGAATCATAAAGGACCTAAATCATTAATCAACATAAATCAGAAAACTGTGGCTGGGTTTCCTAACATTACACCCTCCAAAAACTGCACTTATAAGTGGACATGCAGAGTACCAAAATGAAAGAAGCTGAGCACCTTCTTCACTTTTGATTCTTATGAAAACACCACCTGCTCTTCCTTCCCCAGATTATTTACTAGTATAACTGCATCTGCAGTTCCAGCACATGTAGTCAGCAAGTGCAGTCATTCATGCATCTTAGATTAATCCCCAATGTTCTGATCTACAGCTGTTCATCTGAGGTGTTGGTGTGGCCTGGTAGAATATAAATGACCAAGAATAACGACATCAAATAGCATAACTTACGGGTCAGATCAATCAGCCATCAAGTTAAGGTCTATCCGTTTCACAGAGCACTGTTGTTTACATAGTAATATACAAGTATAACCTATTGTAATACCAATAATAACATGGCATCATAGAACATATGTAGAATTCTGTAGGCCACAAGGAAGCTTCTGCTTACCCACTGCAAATCGCCACAGAATGTTGCTATAGTTGTATTCAGGGAAATAATTGTTGCCAAAGAATGATCAGTATTAAATACCCTCACAGTATCACTCCTAGCCAAGAGAATATACTGTTAAGATATTTCCAGTGGATGTTCTCCTACCAGACTTGAAACTTCCAGAAAGTCTTATGTGCACCATTAAATCATAAGACATCCTGAGCTTTGACAAAAATTCAGAGACACGTAACATATTTTTATGTATGTTAGACACTGTATAATTAGGTTAGTTCTTATTTCTCTGCTAATTATTTTCAAAGGAGGACTCTATACTGTGTGTCACTTGATGGATACAGACTGATCCATAGAGCAGCCTGTCAAACATCAAAGCTACGCACTGGCCAAAAAAATTGACAAAACAGTTTCATCATTCCATTAATATGCCATTAAATCCGATGAAATGGAATTCAGTAGTTTCATTTTCATTTATTGTAACATTGGTTTTGGGGGTTGTTAAAAAAAAAAAGAGTCAGAAGTATCTCAGTAATAGAGCTGCCTTGGTAATTATGCTGAGAATTCAGAACCTGGGAACTTAATCATGGTGAGAGGTGCATACGGGAAATGAAACCTGAACTGCAGAAGAAAGGGAACCTCTCCTTTAGGACTGTCAAGAGGATTAGGAAATACACAAAAATATCCATGTTTATTGGGAAATTACTTAAGGTGAAGTTTTTTTGCTATGTGTATACTGGCTGGTTCTCTGCTAACACCCTCACTCTGTCTAGGCCCTTTTGGGGTCTGTCTGTGTTGGACTGTGGTGTCTTTTGCTGTTATTCCAACTTAGTGACAGTTTTCATCTCAAATAAAGGGAGATTTCATGATTGCAAGCATATTTATATTTTGACTGTCACAGTGCCATCAAAATGATCATTAAAATAATTAAATGATTGATTGCCAATAATATATTTGTTTTAGGATTCCAAACTGTGCCTTATAAAAATGTTTTTGATGCAAAATAAAGATTTTTAAGAAACTTTATACTTGCCACTGATTTCAGTGTGGGTTATAATAGTATTATAAGTGGGACAAAGCCTAGAGTAAGGCCTTGTGAACTACAGTTATTTTAATTATAAAGAGATTCAGAGAATGTATGTTTATTTGGTTTTATAGTTCTATAATTATGTTACCCTTATATATGGCAACATCCTAATATTAATGACAACAAACATAATAAAATATAAATAAGAATAAACATTCACAAATGTTTTACATACACGACATACTAAGATACGGACGGATATGCCGGCGATTTAAAATTCTAAGTGTCCCGAACTGAAAATCACTTTTGGATTCTTCTTGTTGGTATATTGGGAGTAAGTCGACACGTGTACTGCGGAGCGTTTGGAATCTTTACGTAATGGTGTGACTTTACCTGCCCCTGCGAAAAAAATGTTGCTTCGACCCAATTACGGAAGGCATGGAATTGATTGTCAGGGACTCAGCCAATGAAATGCCAGCGGTTGACTATATGGGTTGGATCAAGCGCCATCCACTCAAGGAAGGAGGAAGTTTGCCTAACAGAGCGTCAGATGTCAGCGTCTGCTCCTAGCAACTATATACGACGTGTAAATAGCCATAATTTATAGAAATTATATTTTTAACTTGTTTTCTCTTGATTTTAAAATAGGCAACTTTAACTGTGAACGATACATTTTTGCTAGTTAGCCAACTGGTAAGAAGACTTTGATTCACGGTTCGGCGTCGTTACCGTGTGCTGTACCTTTGGCACCTGCTATGTTGAGCAGTTCGTGCTTGTTCTGTTGCGAACCACTGCGGGAATGACCTTATCTTGCCGGCGCTTGTGGAATTAATGAGTCAGTTTACTTTCGACGAGGACATAGTTTGGTGACCGAAACCCCGGACCTTCAAAGCGCTGAACAGAACAAATCAACGCAGGATCGATTGAAAGAACAAAGGGAGGCTCGCGCTGGCGCGTTCTGCTCTGGAGCGTGTAAGTAACCGACTGGATGTTACGGGGGGCACGCGCTGGGCTCCTTCCGCGGGAAGATCGAAGCTTTAAGGAAAATTAGCAATGAAATGCTACGGCGACTCTAAACAGCGAGATTTGCTTCAGCGGGGCTAATATTTAGCGTTTGATCGATTCTGTGCTTAACCAGTTTGGGAAAACAAACAGAAGCCCTGCGGGGAGAAAGTACACTTTCAGATAAACTTAAACTGCTGGATTCTGTGCCAGAAGATTAATTGTCCTGCTTAGGCATGTTATAGTAATACATTTGCTTTTATTAATACAGGTATCAAGGCTCAAGATACCGTCGTCGAAACGGGAACATTGAGGTTTAAGGAAGTTTCTAAAAAATAAGTGGATTCTTCTAGAAAACGGGCTTGGGTGGGAGCGTGGAGCGTCAAGCCCAAGAAGACGAGCAAGGACACACTTCACTGTGAAACACTCTGACTGGACAATATAAAGTTATTCGAGAGTGCTCTAAACCAGTTTGCCGGCCATCAGCCAGGCGATTTTAATCTATCAGTGGCCACGAAAAATTACCAATGTCCCTGGCTAGTCAGAGTCAGCAGTGGTATCCCACGAGTGTGCAGGTAACGGTTTTTCAGGCGAGGAACCTGCGGATCAAAGGCAAGAATGGGACCAACGACGCATATGCCATCATACAAGTCGCCAAGGACAAATTCTCCACTTCGGTGGTGGAAAAATGCGTCTCGCCCGTCTGGAAAGAGGAGGCCACCTTCGACCTGCCGCTCTTTCACCGCGGTAACACCGATCGTTGCACGCTGTACATTATCGTCATGCACCGAGCTCTGGTGGGACTGGACAAGTTATTGGGCCAAGCAGTAATAAACTTGCTGGAGCTTCACGAGAACAAATCCCGTAACAAGACCGAGTAAGTGCTTCGTTCATCACCGTCGTTGTTTTTTTACACAGTGCAGAGTGTCGTATTAGAAGGGAGAATGTCCGCCAGTGCCTAGCCCAGACCAGGCAGCTTGGGAATCTTTCATTTCGTCAGGGCCGGCTTTGCGCTTTGTTTCCCGGCACGTTCCTTTGCTTAGTCTGCAGAGCGAAAGCAGGGGAGCGGCTCTTTCCATTAAATTACTGTTGTCACAGTGGCACGCCTACCTTGACCTCTCTGTTCAAGCGTCCTGACTCCTCCGCCCTCTTCAGACTCATGAATCCCCTGCCCAGCTTTCTCTTTGCCCTGGTGCATCCCACGTGAGAGCTCTTGCTGGAGGCCTACAGGCTCAGGAGGTCTCGAGTGATTTACTTCAGCTGGAGATAAGTACAGGGAAGGAATAGCTCAATATTCCAAATGTCTTCCCTTGTATTAAAGACCAATACCTCTACATGATTGTATTGCTTAACCAACAGTATTAGCCTCGCATAGAAGTCCAGGTATTAAATACAGGGTATCAGACACTTAAAATTTTAAGATGGACTTTTCAAAGAGGATGTTTAAAAAATGGTTCTTCCCATGCTGTTGTCTACTGACTTCAAACTTGTCCATTTGTACAGTTGGACCGTCATTTTCTGTGGATGCTTTTTTATAAAAAGAGCCTTTTCTAAAGCTTAAAGTTGCCTTAGGATATGAAAATGATTTCCTTTATTTCAAGCATCTTCTTTTGGATTGTGTGGTTTGTTCTCTGGTTCTAGTTGGTATGGCAGCTCAGGCATTCATGAATCAACCTCTTTTTAGTCTCTGCTGACCTCTGTGCGTCAAATGACAATGAGTCACTCTGGGAAAAATTTTGATTGAGTAATAGTCTCCTTTTCAAGGTGGGAATCTTGAACTGCTGCTGCCTATGTGCTCATGGTGGCTTGCTGAAGCATTAAATTTATTTTTATTTTTTTTCTTGTCTTAGTGGTGTGTCCCTGGGGCTGGTGTTGAAGTCTAAGGTCTCTGGTCATTTTTCTCTAGGTGCGACTTGTAGTCTGCCTTCTATGGCTAGGGTTCTTGGAGAGTAGCTTTCTTGGTTGGGGTCTTCTAGTGCTGGATTTGATTGAGAACACTGAGAGGAGGTGGTCTCTTGAGTTGCAGACCAAGGTTACTTTACTGTATGTTATTTACCCCTTTACCGGACAGAAACCGGTTTGCTTTGTGCTGGCTCAGTTTACTTTCCTCTAGCAGATTGCAGATGCTTGGTCTTCCTTGTGGTAATAGTTGTCAGGACGGCTACTCTGTGCCACTATAATATGAAAACATTGCACACAAGGGAGGGGGGGAGTGCAGGGCAAACATTTTTCTTGTTTTGTATGTACAGATGTATGGTTGGCCAAATCAGCAGTCCATCTGGCAACTTGCTTGCTAAGAATAGATCCAGGTGCTTTGTGGTCAGCATGTTATGTGGTGGATGAACTCTTGCTTTAAAAAACTGAACCCCGAACATTCCTCACACTGGGAGAAAAATTAAGCAGGTATTTTTACGTCTTTTCAGCGAAGTATGAAGCAGAATGTGGGTCAGTGATATCTGCTGTGCTACTAGTTTTTGGAGGCTTGTAGGCCTAGTTGTCTTGCCTCGCAACCTGAGTAAAGTCCCCTGCCCTGCTGTTTGAGGTACACCGGTCTATTTAATTGGTGCTGGTCTATTTTTTGCACTCTGCCCTTTCTAACGTAATTGCCTTGAAGCACATGACGGCAGTCGCATAACAAACAACGCTGAGTGACACGCAACAGTGTATTGCTGTGTGACACTATCTGGGGTGTGACCAGCACTGATGCGCCTTCTCTGCGGTCGATGGAGACGTTGGGTGGCGTAATTGTTAAAGGCTGGGACATCCCCTAGCCTATTGTTCTACCCTTTATCATGTTAACACTGGACAGTGAAACCCAGCTTCCATGTTGTGAGGCATCTGTGATGTAATGACTGCGTCTCACCGCTTCAGTAATCTTGTTTTCTTTGGTATGTACATTGTCTCTGCACTGCCATAGCACGTTGTCTTCACCCAGAAAAACAACAATTTGTCTACATTTTGCGTTCATTTTAAGTTGAACTCGGCTCATTAGGCTGTAAGGTTAAGATCAAGGAGCGGGGTTTATTTCCCAGTGAAATACACAGTAGTGTAGGATGTAATCATACCTTTTGTCAGCTGAGGCCTTTTTTTCATCTGAGTGAAATTCCGAGAAGTACGACCAGTTCCAACAAAGAATTTGTATTTTAGCTGGACAGGGTCATTGTCTGGCTGATGAGCTTCTGCCCAGGTGGGAGAGGAGCAAGACGGAGTACACGGCTCACGTAGCAAACTTGTGACAGATTTGTAGGTTTGTATTCCAGGGGGTCCAGCTGATACACTGGTTAATTGTTCCCATGTTAGAAAGGGGGGGGTGGGGATTCTGTGTAAGGTTTTGCAAGGGGCAAAAGATTTTACTTGTATTCCATCTATTTTAATCTGTTGTCAGAGGGATTATTTTCCTGCAACAAGAAAGTATTTCTACTAAATTGCATCTGGGCTTACTATTGGTTTCTGGAAGGTGAAGAGGCAGGCTTATCTTCACAGAGCATACTTTATTTGATTTTTTTTTATGTATTTGATCTTTTAGCTTGAATTCTTCACACATTAATGCAGCGTAGCATTTTACAGTAGTAGATTGCGTTTCTTTTCAAGGAGGCTACAGCAGGACCTTAATGTTGATCTGTCCTTAACAGTTCTTGCCTGTTGTATGGGAAGGCATGTGAGGTTCACCCACTTTGTGGGTGACTTTTTTTCTTTTTTTTTTCCCCCATGATAAGGCTGAGTGCCTTCTGGTAGCTTTTAGATTGGACAGTGTTTATTACCCAGATGTTGGCGCTTGATGCTGCTGGGTCATTTTAGACTTCATTTTGGCTAGTATGTGTTGGCTTTTCATTAGATATGGATGGGTTTGGCCTTATGGCCTGCTTGCCAAGAAGTAGCTACCGGATAGTAATTAATGATTATGGTTTTGACCTATCAGTGTTCCTCATAGTGAGTTGTAGGTAAGCATATATCCCCTGTCTCTGCATTATGCTGTGATCTGGTGTCTGCTTTAGACCCTGTGGTCTGGTCCAGCAAGGACCTTCCTTCATACCCATTACACTTTTTGAAGGACCTGGAATTGGCTGACTGGCCGTCACATTGCTCCTCATCTCCATTTTTCATGGGCTCTTTGCTGTGACCTTAAATATATATTGACACCCTGACATGGAATATGAGAGGCTTTCGTGCAATTTAATCTACCAGTAATGTGATCTTACTGGAATCCCAATCCCAGGTGTACCCCAGCTCTGTGCCCTGTGTTACTTGAGTTGGAAAGAAGTCATCTTTGCTGCAGTTGAAGTAACAAAGTTGTCCTTGTGCAAGGAGTGATTCCTAAAACAAAATTGCCACTGAGGGCATTTGGTCTTTGTATAAAAAATGTTGTGTGCTTGTTTCCGTCACCCTTTGGCTCACACCCATGCATTAACTTGGATGTTTTGGTATGGAGTGTTCACATTACATCTTATCAATGTTTCTGGGCTGGGTATGGATACCAGAGCCTGAAGTGTTCTCTTGGTTTGTTTGTTTAAGATGGCATCATGAAATCCTCCCTTCAGCCCCCCCCCCCTTCCATTTAGATCTTTTTGATCTTTTAATGATATGTTTGTATGTGTTGTCTGGCAGTTTGTGCTGAAAAAGGAACGCCTTGCTTGTCCTCTTTCCTCCTGTTTGCAGTGCTCTGCCGCTGATGGCTGCTCATTCAGAAAGAATTACACCAAGAGGCTTTGCATATCTGCTGCTTCCTTAAGAAGTCTATTTAAAGCATGTTTTTCATAAAATCATTTGGTCCATTGACTCATGAAATGACTTGGGTCGGACTGTGTCAAATCCATATTAACACCGGCCATTGGGGGTGGGGTGCCCAGGTCGGGTATAAGCTCTGGCATTTTGGGAACAAAGGGCAAGCGCCACCGTGGGCCTTTTCCAAATCATCCGCATCACGAGGTCGGCCAGCATGCAAATGGGAGCCAGCCTCCGACGCTGTAACCTGAAGCCTCATCACCGCATGACAAACCAAGCCCGGCTCCTACATTGCGTGGCTGCACGTTGCACGTATGCGCAGGCGAGCTGCTCCTAGTGCAGCCAATTTCCCATCTGCACAATGGCACGAGGGAGGGGTCTGCCAACTGCTGCTGACCGTACCTGCATTGTAGGCTCACTAGTCCATGATCTCGGCCCTTGTCATTAGCAACACTCTTCCTGGGTTGCCAGGTGTCGTTATTCGGTGTGTTGGCACATCCTGTATATAGTTCACTGTACTTTTATTGTACATTTCCCATATCTTACAGCCTAATGTTTCTCTTCTGTAAGTAACATTGTCATTTCTTTATCAGTATTTCTTGGTTCCCTCATGGTCCATTTCTGATGCGTGTATTTCATGTCTGCCATCCAGCACAGCTGATTAATAAGGTTATAGGCTTGATTATGAGTTTCATTTGGTGGCTTAGAGCTGGATTAGAGTGAATACGTGTAATGGCTGTGCTTGCCGGAGGTGAGGGTTAGGAGCTGCACTTTCACTGTGACTGTCCAGGTTCTTTTAAGGCTGATGGATGTGTTCCGTGTCTTTGACGCAGTGGAAACTGTGTGGGGTTTCTTTTAGTGTTAAAGCTGTCGGTGTGCTTGTATCATCCCCCTATACGATTCGAGACTCGGCATTGCTGAATCTCGATGCTGTGTCTCTGTTTGTATAAAGTTCCAAACTCTTATGGACTCCGGTGTGCAAGTAAAACTGGCACATTGCACTCCTGCTTTGTAAACCGCCTTGTCACTCTAGTCCTTGTATGTCCCTATTCATGTTTCTATTGTAAATCAACTGAATGGGATGTCTTTCAGTGCTGGTGGGAAAAACAGGTTGGGCAGGACAAGCAAAATGGTTTTGGGGGCATGACTGTCCCTCCCGGTAAAACTGCATGGTTTTGTGTTTCTCCAAATATGAAAACCAGTTTGCGTGCTTCTCAGAGTCCTCTGTCGGCCCCAGACAGCAGGCGCTTTATCTAAATGAGATTCAGTCATTTTTTTTTTTTCCTTTTCTCCTGTGGTCTGCCCCCAAAGAAACTCTGTTGGGCTAATCAGGGTGTTAATGCAATTAACCTGATTTTAAGCAGAAGACGATCTTCACTTCTCCTTTCATTTTATTTGTACTTGGTCAATTTGCAGAAAGCTTAACTGATTAACTGAATCCTCCTTAACCAGTCATGTGAAATAAGGAAATGATAAGACAAACAATGAAACGTACTATTACGGTGTAGTATAAAGTGTGTAGTCGATCTCGACAGATTTGAAAATGATTGCGTGGAGTAATTAATATTTCTGCTCTGTCTGAATGCAGCCCAGTCCTTGGTCTTTTGATAGTTTCAGCTGCAAGCAGTAAGCATGTGACTTTCTCCCTGTGCTCAGCTGTCAGTGACTGTGTCTAGTCCAAGGTCAGCCCTGGTGATCAGGTGCAATGCTAGCTGATGTCCTCCCTTTCATCTGGATTTTATCTCTTGTCCCTGACACTTGCGGTTTTGGGAATTTTTAAGCTATGTGTTGTAAACAGTGCTCTTTTTGCCATAATCAGTTTTCTGTAAGAATCGCTGGCCCATAGAAAAGTGGCTTAATAAACATTGAGTTGTGAGTTAGCTGCTGTTGTAGGAAGTGTTTCAGAAGTAGTTAAAATTGATGGGAAATTGAGAATAATGGCGTATAGGGATTAATTTAATCCTGAACTGTTTTTGTATTTATCATTTGACTGTTTCCTATTACATAAATTACTACCAGTTCTTTTTTTTTTGTCTTGGTAATTTGGTGTGACCTTCTCAGTGCTGCCTCTAATGGCAGATTGCATTTCTTTATAACAATAGCTTTAGGATAATCATAAGGTGATTTTCAATCAAATTTCTCTTCCGTTCATCGTTCCATTGGCATTTGTAAGCCTTGTCCAAACTCCCAGCCCAGAGTAGCATGGCCCGAGTTTTCGTGGTTTTGCAACATGCGCCCTGTTCCGTATGTCACCATTTAATCTACCTCCACGAAAGTATGTAATCTATGCGCTCTTATTTGTTAAAGAGTTTCTGTTACACAAAGTGAATACTTGTGAGTCATTCTCTACCACGCTGTGGATAAACTCTGGGTGTTGGTATTGTGTACATTGTGGTCTGTAGCCAGGGAGTCGCATGTGTAGCATGGGGGTAAATGGGAGGGGGGGGGGGGGGTGCAGGCTGTTCTTCACAGGTGAGAAGACAGACAGGCAAGGTGTAGAGCTGCATTTATAATGTAATGAATACTAATGGCTGTATAGGCAGAGGCAAAACAATCCAAGATATTCTATCTAATGCATGATGGAATTGCTGTATAAATTTAAATCTTATGTAAAGTCTGTGTTTATTTCCTGTTTAAATTTCTTGCTGTAAATTTTGTTTTTGCCACAACATGGCTATTGTTGATTTGGCATTAACCTTAAGCCAACCACCACCATAGAATTGCTGTATGAAATGTGTGTAATATTTGTTCTTTTCATCTGTTTTTCTGTCTCAGAATATGGATGGCGGTATGAAATGTAATGCTAATTTGTTTTCTTGTTATTAGGTGGTTCAAGCTGGTGGACAAAAATGGGAAGGCTGATAAGGACCGAGGAGAGGTTCTGCTGGACATCCAGTTCATGAGGAACAACATCACGGCCAGCATGTTCGATCTGTCCATGCAGGAGAAGCCACGTTCGCATATCGGGAAGCTGAAGGACAAGATCCGTGGCAAGAAGAGTGGCTTCTCTGACTCCGCGTCCGCCATAGTGCCCTCAGTCTCACAGGTGATGACAGACAGCGAGGAAGATGGTGATGCCCATGCAGAACCTTCCGGAGCAAAGAAAAAGTCCAAGATAAAATCTTTGTTCGGCCCAAAGTCCAACTTGCAGCGCAACGTCTCCCAGTCAATGTCCACATTGGGTACTCTTCCAGAAAAGAACTCTGCTCTCAGTGGTAGCCGTTCATCTGGCCTCAATGTTGACTCCCCAGAAGGTGAGAAGGGCCTTCCATGATGGCTGTTCCAGCCCAGATGTTCTCCCTGTATGTATCTGACAAATGTTATGTATTGTTTTTTGCAGCCAAGAAGAAATTCAAGTTCTTGACCCACAAACGCACAGACAGCTCTGACAGCCGGACATCACTGGGCCCCTTCTCTCTGCTGAATCGCTCCAAGCAGAATGTTGTGGAGCAGTCTGGTGTCTGTATCAATGGCAGCCATGTTTACACTGAAGAGACGGAGCCCAAAAGTTCCACACTCAGTTTACCCAACTCCAATCAAGGGTCTGCAGAAGATGTGCGGCCAGTCCTTGGCAGGAACCCCTCAGACGTGTCTGTGGACTCCCTCAAGGGCTTAAGCCTTCCCTCGTACCGAGCAGAGTCCAGACAGAAGACCCAGCTAGAAGAAGACCGTCAACAGGCTGAGAGGGCACAAGAGGAGCGTGCTCGGTTGGCGGAACAGCAGCGGAGACGGGAAGAGCAGGACAAGAGGAAAGTGGAAGAGGAAAGAAAACAACTGGAAGAGCAGCAGAAGAAGCAAGAGGAGGAGGAGAGGAGGAAGCAGCAGGAGGAGGCCAGGCGAGCTGAGGAGCGTAGGCGGCAGGAAGATGTAAAGAAATCTGTGGAAGCCAGCAACCGAGAAGAGCCCACAGTGACTGACAGGCTGTCATCTCTGTTTGGCATCGGGAGAAAGAAGGAAGAGCATCCTGCTGCATCCCAGGAAGAGAAACGTGGTGTCGAAGATCCCCCACCTCCAGGCTCAACCAATCCCTTTGAAGAGATCCCACTTAGTCCAGAGGCCCCAAACCCCCTCGGGGAGAGCTCTCCGCAAGCCTCGCAAAGCTTCCAGCCCTCCACAGGCTTCCCAAGCCGCACAGCCAGGGTGTTTCCAGTCAAGCCGAGGTCAGTGCCCAGTGGCAGGGTTTTTTTTTTCTCTACCTGTCGCATTTCAAATCCACCTGCTGCAGGGTCAGTAGCATGAGCTGTCGGTTTCTGTTGAAAGTGTTAGAGCCAGTTAATTCATGTGGCCGAACTCGGCCCTCGGCCCTCTTCGCTCCATCATGGCTGGGATGCAGTGTGTACCAGTGACACAGGCATTGGGTGCTACTGACCATCGGTGATGGTTTTTCTAAGGTTCTCTTCCTCCCTCTCACTGTTCTGATGTTGGGTTCTAGATGGCATGTATGTAAAAAAAATAAAATAAATACAAATTGGATCATCTTATAGATGTTTATTGGTTGTTAATCAGGATACAATATTTCTTGCTGTAAGCCATCTAGAACCCATTCTAAATGATACAAACTAAAAATATGGTTCTGTAGGTGGTTCAACAAAATATAACTTGATCCCTGGCATCTTCTATAAGCCTCTGCTCTACTGGATGGAAAATCTTTCTGGTGGGAATAGACGTTGCCCTCTAATCTAAAACAGTGACGCATCCATTCAAAGTAAAACATTGACTGAAAATATGGGAAATTAGTGCATATCATTGTGTGCTGCCAAAGCTTGTGTAAATTTCTCCCTAATGCTGTTAGTGGCTTTCATGCTGGTGGAGTTTTTCAGAAATATCTTTTCAACCATATAAAATTTTAAAATTGCTTCTGGGACTCTCTTAAATATTTCCAATAGTTTGGGGAGGTATGTAATCTACCTGATATGCATTGTTCTAATTGTGCTCTACTTGTCTGGCAAATTTTGGCCTTGTGATTGGTAGTTGCTGCTTGCATATTTAGTGGGTGTGTTCACTGCGGTGGTATGGTGTCAAACAGGTTGTGTAGCAGCGAAAACCTTGTTTGTAGTCACTAAGAGGTGGCGTGTGCGTGACTTGGTGAGAGTCTGCTCCTTTGAAGGGATTTGTTTTGATGTTCTTTGTGAAATGAACTTATGAACACTGCTGCGTTCTAATGGTGAGTGAGACCTGATGCTTCTGTTATAAGGGGGTTGCTGAGGAACAGTTTCTTACCGAAAATGTGAGGCAAGCTTAGGGGTGCACGGAGTACTGCGTTGCTCTTTGGCTGCCATCTACTTGAAATGCATGGAATGTTTTGGAGCCACGGAAAGTTGAATCTTGCCATTTGCAAGATTCTCGAACAGGGGTGTTCCAATTTCTTACTTTAGAAACTATACTTTTTGTTATCAAAGGATTATTGTACTAAATTGTTTTTGCAAAGCAGAGAGATTTAAGGAAAAGTACAAAAGGAAGTCGTATATGGGGTATGATGTATTTTATGGGTCATGCTTATTTCAAATATATTAACTTTTGAATCCAGAGGTTACTGATTTGTAGCTTGCTAGTCTGCATATTATGCTTTGGTTCTTGATGCTTCAGATGCTCAGTGCCCTGATGGGTCATGCTGTTTTGGAAGGGCTAACTTACCGATCTCTGAGTTTTTTTGTGTTTTTTTACTTCCTGGCAGATTTGTTGCTGAAAGTATTCAGGGCACGCCCCCTTCCCCATCAGCAGACCCCTACATCGAGTCCCATCTTCCCTCCTCATCCACCCCTAACTCCACCAACCCTACTCTCCCCTCTGAATCCTCTGACATGTTTTCCACCCTGCATTCCTCCCTTGCTCCTCCAAATGTCAGGAGAGGTTCCTCTGATTCTCTCAGCAGGATTACTGAGATCATGGACACTGAGTCCCAAGGAACTTCCAGCCAAAAACGGCAAGCTCCTTTACCCCCTGGTCAAAAGGCCTCTGCAAAACATGAGGTTTCCCCATCTGTGTATAGTGACAGGCCTGAAAGCACAGAGGCAGGAAAACCTAAAGCCGCCCCAAGAAGCCTGTCTTCTAAAACTGCTGCTTCAAGTGGGTATTTAAACCCTATTGCAGAAGTTTCTGATTCTAAAGAAAAGCAATCCTCCGCATTCCAAAGTGACAAACGGCCACCCCTTCCGCTTCCAGATTATAATGAGCTTTTCTCAAAGAGAAGACATGGCATTCAGGGACAGGTTAAGTGGGACAATGTGATTTCAGAGGTCAATCTGAAGCAGAAAAACAGAGTTGATATTGACCAGAATGAAATGAGTGTAGATATGCCTGACTTAAATAGCGGAAGCATACAAGTGCAGGATGAAAAACCAGATATTTTTAGTAAGATTATAGAAAACCAGCCCCAAGAAGAACCATTTCCGGTGTGGAAGAGAACGTCAGTAACTGATAAACGGCCAGTTGTCCCTCCTAAGCCCAAACTTGCAACTCCACCAGGTGAGATTCCTAAAAAGGCTGGTTCAGTGACTGAAAAACCAAACTCTTTTGCATCTAGAGTCTTTTTGACAGCAACACCAAAGGTCCAAAACACTGATGCCCCACAGGCAAAGTCCCGTATTCTTTTGGACCGTGAAACAAAGGTGCAGAACACTGATGTTGGTAAAGGCAAAGACAACTCGCCAAAGGACGTGCAGAATTCCACAACAGTGGTCAGCAAGGATGTTGTACCTCAAGGTGACACCAAAACACTTTCAAAAAGTTCTGAAGATAGTCCTCCTGTGAAACCCAGACAAAGATCTCTGAATAAAGCTCCAATCAGATATGCCTCAAATCAAGAAACTGTTGGCTCGGTGATGATCCAGAAACCCCCAAATGAGGCTAAAGACACTAAGGTACTAGGGAAGGTGTCTGGAACTGAGGAAATCAAAGTATTCACGACTACAAATAATGCTGACCTGTTTTCTGGTAGCATATTTCTGAAGACGCACACTGTGACAAAGCCAGATCTTGAAAAAGCTGTTCAGTCTCCTGCTAAACAGCTAGTAGTTGAACCAGACCCATTCCTGAACAACTCATTCCTTTCTAAGGATCTGGTGGTGGACAAGCCTGCTGAATCTCAGGGTGACGCCAAAACACCTGCCAAGAGTAGCGAAGAGAGTCCTATCAAACCCAGACAAAGATCTCTGAATAAAGCTCCAATGGGAAACTCCCCAGTTCATGAAAAGCTTGAGGTGACCCAGAAGCCCCAAAACGAAGCTAAAGACACTGAAGTACTAGAGGAGGCACCCAGAAGTGAAGTCAATGACCTGTCTATGACCACAAATAACGCTGACCTGTTTTCTGGTAGCATATTTTTGAAGACCCCCACTGTGACAAAGCCAGATTTTAGAGAGAACTCACCTGTTAAAGAGCAGGTCGTAGAACTGGACTCGTCCCCAAATGATTTATTCCTTTCTAAGTATCCAGTTTTGGTCAAGGATGCTGAATGTCAGGGTGACACCGCGACCCCTCTGAAGAGTACCAAAGAGAGTCCTCCTGTCAAACCCAGACAAAGTTCTCTGATTAAAGCTCCAGTCGGAACTATCCCAGTTCAGGAAAAGCTTGAGGTGACCCAGAAACGACAAAATGAAGCTAAGGACTCTAAAATACTAGAGAAGTCCTTGGGTAGTGAAGAAATCAACGAAGAATCCACAACTATGACAAAAGGCACAGACTTGTTTTCTGATAGCATTTTTATGAAGACTAATGTGTCAAAGCCAGGTTGTGAAGAAAAAGCTGAAGAATCATCTGCTAAATGGAAAACGGTTGAACCAGACCCATTCCCAAATGATGTATTCCTCTCAAAGGATCCCTGGGCCTTACCACTGGAGTCAAAGAATAAGTCTGAGCAAAGAATGTCTGAGGAAGACTTGGAAAAAATATTTTCCAGCAACATGGTTGACCCATTTACAGGTTTCGTTCATAATGAGTCTGCTAAATTTCTTGAACCTAAGATTGAGATGACTGGGAAAAATGCTGAACAGAGTTCTGGTGCCCAAAGCAATTCTTTTACAAAGAAAAAGACTCCTCCAGTACCTGTAAATGCAGCCAATGCAGACAAAATTACAACAGAGCATCTGTTCAAACCCAAACCTAAGGTGACTGCTTTGACTACAGGGGAACTGAAGATGGAAACTCGTGTCCAAAATCTAGCCAGTCCAGCCAAGAGAGAGAGTGCTGTTTTCCAGAGCAAAAAAACTCTGATGGCCACTGACCCCATTCCCTCAGCTTCTTCCCCTGTGTTCTCCTCTCTGACTTCCCCTGAGCCCCAAATGTCTGCAACAGAAGAGGGCACTGCTCAGCATGGTGTCTCCTCTGGTGGGAAAACCCTACTGCGGGCCTGGGTAACACCCTCCGAGTCACAGTCAGTCTCTGTCCAGAATAGCAGCGGAAGTGGAGCAATAGGGAAAATGGGCGAGCCAGCCTCAAGCCTACGCAGGTGAGACACTGAGGGTCTCTGACCCTTGAGTTTTGTCTTGCCTGTGGAGCAACTTCCTTTTTGAGTGATCTGGAGGGTTAGCTGGTGGCCGCTGTATCTGGGCATTATCTGAATGTGCAGCACACAAGGATTCTGTAATGGCAGCGTGTGCCGATTTTTAAGGAGGAGTTTTGGTAGTTTTATTTTCGGTCCAAAGCTTTCAATTTCATCCAAAGACCGACTATATGGAATCAAACTTGAGGCAATTTAAATTATTTTTTTTTTTTATGTAAAGCTCCAAACTTTAAAATCTGAAGCTGACAATGTGCTTTATTATTCGATTTATAATTCTGCTTGATAGTCAACAGAATGACAACCAGCTCTTCTGAATTGTGTGGATTCACTTGTATATGGCCTCATTTGGCTGTTAAAGCACAATTCATATAAATGTGGAAAGAGCTGTTTTGTGTGTCTTAAAGTAATTAGTCACCCAGCAATGCTTAAAGTACAAGTGTAAGTACTTTTGGTAAGCTGAGGTTTGTGGTCCTTAATAGTCTTCGAGTCCCCCACCTTTCTCTCTTAACTAGGAATCTTGGCATTAATTTTGAGTTCTCTACTTGGAGTTGGCAACACTTTTCAAACCTGGGTTTAATCTTGTTGCTTGAACACTGAAGTAGACTTGAACTGTATGTTGTCCTGAAGACTGTCAACTACCATCAGCTTGGAAAGGAACACGCATGCTGTGCCACAGGAAGGCATTTAGAATCTTGTTCCATTTGCTGTTTCACATTTAAGTTTAAAATATGTCAGCAATTTGGGGGTGTTCCCAAAATAATTTGTATGTTTCTGTACAATCCTCCGTTTCTTGTTATGCAGGATTTATTTAGGGCTGATGTAGAAACTTCAATTCACACTTTCCAACTTTTGCAATAATTTCCCACAGGTTTCAGGGCCACTTGGCAAAACGCACATAGCTGTATATGGTAAATTTTAGCATGTGACATGAATCATAAATCCAGTGAGTTTCATCCATAAATTTTGAATACCAGTTACCAGCCTGTAGTTTCAACAAGCTTGTGTTTGCTCATAGTTAACTTGATATGGTTGGTTTGGTTGCATCATGTACACTGACCCTGTTGGGAGGAAAATGTGATTAACATTCGTTGTTTCACCCTTTGTTGGTTTCTTGTTAATTTGAACCTGCAAACCCGGTTTGTCTTCTCAGGCCACACCCAGTAAAGCCCTTGGGCTCCGAGAGCCTGATCTCCGCAGGCACTCTGCAAGGGCGAGACGGCAAGTCAACTGAGACCCATGAGCCGGTTCTGAGAAAGCCAAAGGTATTTGGTCACACGTCTGCCTTGGGTGCCAGACCATGCCTTTTTGAAATGAATCTTAAAGGTTTAGCAGAGTGTTTCTGGATCAGTGAAATCAACTTGAACATGTAAATTCACAATTCTTTATAGACTCTTTAGTAATGCATGTAACCAGGTGTGTTATGGAATGAAATTTGTGTATATTTATTCAGCCAGGTATTCATGTGGGATTTGTTTCAAAATTTGGAGTCTCGTGAATTTTTGAGCAATCTTTTCTGTGTGGGTGTCTCACTGCTGTGGTTCCCAGTTTGTTAAATGGTCCATTTTCCAGGTGATCGCCTCTGAGAGTGGGCCCTACTCTCAGCTAACCCAGGAGGAACTGATCACTCTTGTGGTGAAGCAGCAGGCTGAGATCGGCAAGAAGGACGCAAAGATTCTGGAACTGGAGGAATACATCGACAACCTCCTCGTGCGAGTCATCGATGAGAAGCCCAGCATCTTGATGTCCATGCCAACCTCCAAAAAGGCTTTCTAGTAGCTGAAGTTTCAAGGGTTTGGGGGGGGGGGGCTTCCACTAAATCCGTCACTGCTATGCATCAGGGTGTCCAGTCCTTCCCTTGATGCTTGTAACAGTCCCTAGTGTCCCACTACAGGTCTGTCCCGGAGCATGTGCACTTTATCACAGGGAGAGATGGTTTTGCTGACTCTAAATGGTGTTAAATGAAGAAGGAACTAAAATGGCACTAAATGCTGATTAGAAGTAACAGGTGGTGTCGGGAATCACTATGGAAATGAATGAAGTAGTGGGGCAGGGCTGCTTGGTGTCACATACCTCTTCATACTTGCGCTGCGCGTCAGCGGACACCAGAAAGTGGGCGTCAATGTACTGTGATGTCGTCTCTTTGACTTTGAAGGTGCCGAAGATTCCTCCAGCATTACCGTGACACCTGAGCTGGTTGCGAGGTTTCAAAAGGTTGTCATGCTGCACGCTCATGGCATTTTTCTTTTATTCTTTTAAACTCCCGAAGGACTGACGTAGTCTTCTCACTTAATATGCTGTAATGAAATCATTTGAGCTGCTATGCGATCTTAAATCACTTTAAACGTACAAGGTCTCTTGGATCACTTTAAATACAGATTAGCGGTGTAAATGAGTTATTGATTTTGGGTGCTGTTCTGATTCTGAAGATTATCCCGTTCGTCTATCTTGAGCCTGCGTAGTGAGAGAGAACTGAACTTAAGTAGATTAATTTTGCTACACAGTAACACGTGGCGGCGTCATGCCAGGCAGTTTTATGTTTGTCTGTCATGTGCAGTCGTCAGATTAGCCTTGGGGTTCCTTAGATTCATTGTATTCCATACTGTATTTATCAAGCAGTTTAGGTTGAATGTATTTAACCCTTGTATCACTAACCTGAGTGCTTTGTAGCGTTTCCCCATGTCATGCAAGGTATAACCAGCTGTATTTACTCATGGGTCTCACAAAGTCATGCTTGTTGTGATGTCCCCTGTTGCCATTGATGCATTGCGTGGCTGGGTGGTGAGTAGGTGGCGAGTCTATCATAACCCGCCTACCCTGTGCTTTGGATAATTATAAGCGACACTAAGAGAATGAAGGATGTTGACCAGTAACCTGAAAGTCTCTCAGATTTTCTTGTGACTTGTCATTTCGGTGGAGCAGCTTTGAGAAGGATCAGGCTGTTGGTTAAACTTTATTTATTGAAGGTCGGTTATCTATGAGTCTTCTAAATAATGAAAGCTCTAACTTTTAAATGGTGTGGCAGAGTTTGTTGTACAGTTATAAGGTTGGGGATAGCTGTAGGGCGAAACTGAGTTGGAAGGCGGTACGTCTCATGCATATACACACCGCTGTCCTCTTAATCAGCAGTACACACCTTATGAGGTCTTCAAACACTTCCTGATTCCCTTGAATGCCTATGAAACACGGTAGTGCTTCAGTGGTCAGCCCATACTGGCTTGAATTTTCAACTAATCGGTTGTCGCAAAGACTGGGGTGGACATTTTTATATTGAATAAATTTTGATTTTATCTGCTGCTATATTTTCAGGGTTTAAATCTCATTCTGCATTTGTTTTAAAGTGTCTGTCCACCGTGGTGTGCCTTATATGGAAGCTTGTCAGCAATAAGGACATCAAAACCTCCCCCCCCCATTCCCTTAAACACCCGTGCCTTGGTATTGGCTACCTTCCCTTTCCTCATTGGCTGTTTAGATTTTCTTTAAGAGAACAAGTTCCTTCTATATCTGGAGGCTTATGAGACAAATTCACAGAATTTTCTCGGTGTTTGTGTTGCATTGAAGCAATTTTCCTTCCTATGTTAATGATTTTACTTTAATGATTTCCAGTTTTTTTTTTCTTTTTTTCCCCTCCACTGCTGGAATTGCAGTTGTGCTTTGCTGTCTTAATTTACACCAGTAAATATATTTGTAAACCATATTAAAATTGGCTCTTCCATATAAAATGAATAAATCTATATTGCAAAAGGTCCTTGTTTTTAACCACTTTTTTTGTTTACTTCAATCTGTACTAGTGTCTGCATGTGACACATCATGACATGTACATTTCCATTCACCCACCTCCCAACCTTGTGTCCAATAGAAGGTGCCAGTGAGAAGGGACACCCTGGATGGTATCACAGAATTGTATGACTTTTACTTGTTTACTAAATCCAGTAAGACTTCACTTCCTCACTGTCATCTTTGCTGTATTGCCCTACTTTTCCTCTCCTGAAAGTTCAATTATGTATAGCAAAGTTACATTACACAAAGTACTACTTTCCCTGGGGTGGTGCTGTCGGTCCTGGACTCATTACCATTTCTGTATTAGTGGTGCAATTTTTAGAATTTTCAGAACCTTGTTAGGGATGTGTTGTACTAGTCATAAAACTCCCAACTGTAATACCACAAAGTCCAACTTTCTGCTCTCATTACAATTTCTCAAAAAAAAAAAAAACTGCTTTCCTTCTCCTACCTGTTGGACTTTAGGGCTGTTGCCTCTGACTCCTAAAAATTTGTGAAGTTTCATTCTACCAGTTGTTGCTGATTATTTCCTCCCAGTTCCAAAGTTACTTCATCATGCTGCCTGGCAGTTACGGGCAATCTTTTATCGTAAGTCACAAAGCATTTCCCTTGGATGGCTGTTTGCCTGTCTTTGTGGTCGGTTATGAAGCTGTGTGGAAGGCCAGATCCAGGAGAGAAGCATTTCAATAGGGTGATGGCAAAGCATTAAAGGGTTTCAACTATGAAGTAGTTAAGTGGCCCTTTTTTGTTTTCTATGCTATACAGAGACCACAGTTTTATTACTTAAAATACTTTATTATACTACCATATTCGGAGGCGGACATTTCAGGTCCAGAAAGTAAAAATCCAAGCCAGGATTTTGTTTCAACTTGCCAGTTGAGTACTCTGTAAATGTGACTCTTTATGCTCAACTGGTTGTTTGAATCAAAATCCTGGTTTGGATTTTTACTTTCTGGACCTGAAATGTCCACCTCTGACCATATTTTGAGGTTAACAGCTCCTGGTGGGGGGGGGAGCACAAAAGTTTGTTTCGAGTCGGGATCTTCTGTAACGGTGATTCTCAACCCATGGGTTGCGAGGAAATGTAAGCATTTAAAAAACTGGCAAGCTTCTGTGCTGATCCACGATCAGATTGCCTAGCCCCAATCCTAGAATTAATAACCTCAAAAGTGTCTTGGTTCTGCAAATGCTAAACTAGTGAGCACTCAAGCCAAATGAGATGCTTAATTGGATGTGCCAGTACATTTTAAATCAGATTTGTGCGATAGGCAGTGATTGGTGTAAATTGCAGAGTGATTGCATGCTTGACCATGGTGTTAATTTAAACCTATACCTGACAGAGTCTAGGGTTGCAACTAACGATTATTTTGGTAATCGACTAATCTGTTGATTGCCCCTCTCCTTCCCTCGATTGATCGATTATTAATCGAGGGGGGGGGGAAACCAGTTCGATTTCTTAACACAAACTGTCTATGTACAATGGTGGTTTCCGGCAACTCTCAGAAAAAATAAATGTATGCTACAAAAAAAAAAAACATTTGTAGCAGCTGAATCAATGTAATGGAAAAAGTGTTTTTTTTTAAGAAGTGCAACCAGCATGGCGCTTTAGATAATCTATTCAGTACTCCATTTTATTAAATGTAAAAAAAAAACAGATTACCGCTGCTGCTACTAAGAATATTACAAAATTCTCTAATGTTATTTGATGTTGATACACGTATGTGACGGGGGAGAGAGCACGCAAACGAGTGTGTCTGCTTTTTTTACGGACAAAGTAAACATTTATTGCCTTTTCCGCATGTTACGCTAAAAATGCACCTGTTAATGCTCTTGTCAAACGCCGTAGACTATAGGGACTGAACGGCGCAAGTGAGACTTGCGGCATTTCGTTTTAAAACGTGTCCGATTGTGTGCGCATACTACAGTACAGTGAACTGTAAATAAGATAACATACTGTAAGGCTATTTAGTTTGTTTAATATAAGGACAAGATTTAGACCTGGTATTTTATAGGAAAGGTAGCCTTAAATGACTTCCGTTGTGGTATCTGGCGCTATATAGAAAATAAAATTAACTTGGGGCGCCCTTGTAATAGAACATTTGATAACGGTCCATTGTGTTGACATCTTTCCCGGACAACCACGCCTTCACTTGTTCATGTGCACACGTGTGCTTGCGGGACGGGGCGACGCTATATGCATAGCAGTAAAAACAGTGGGTTCATACCCTTAACATTAGTGATTTCAAAAAAAGTCGTGTAAACGCCGTTTTGTAAATTTAAAAGGTTTATGTAAATTTACCCTCCACTACACAACTGAATGATTTGCGTTAATTAATATGAATAATTGCATAAAATAATCCAAAAACTCCACAACGTGAGTTTCACACAATGTTCATGCATGATGCTTTGCGGGTAGGTTGTTACTTCTGGACATGGTGGTCTTATCTTCTTAGAAGCATAATTTATTGCATATGTCAGAGAACTGCACAGACTTGGGCTTAGGACCATACAGGGGAAAAAAAGCAATAATCGGAAACAAATCTAAATGGTCAACATAACAAAAAAGCAGTGTTTTTAGATGGCCTAGTCAAGATGTAGAACTACAGCCCGATGAGCTTGGATTAAAGGTTCCTTAAATCTATCCACAGGAAGTATTGTATTTCATTGCAGTCACTTACTTCTATAACTTTCTTCTTTCAACTAAATCAGTGTGTTTCAACTCTGCCCTTCGGGACCCCCCTAGACTGGGAGCTGGGAGGGAGCAAAAGTGTGGATTGCTGGGGGTCCTAATGGACTGCTTTGAGAAACGGTGAAGTACCACTGAGGTACCCTGAGCAAGGTACTGCTCCTCAGGTGCTAAATAATAGCAGCTCCCTGCTATGTCAGGATGGCTAAAATGCAGAAGATGCTTCTTGTTGTGTGCTGTGGCGTGTCAACAATGACAAATAGCATATTAAGGATTAGTTGTTCCTTTCTTGCTAGGCTTCCGGTTGTGTGGTTTATAGTTTCGATTTAAGATATAATGTTTAACTTAAAGCAGATTATATGGTTGGCGCAGTTTTGATAGAGGTATACAGTTACCTTCCTTCGGCATCAAACGATCCAATTACGTTCTTGCTGATAATATTCCCATGAAGTTGGACATATATGTGCAAGACCTGCAGGGTTCAGCCTGGTAGGTCTGGTGCTCAATAACTGGCTATTAAATATTACAAAGACATTACTGGAAATGCTGTGCAGGACAAGTCCTCATTTTGGAGGGTGACTATTATCCACTAGTATCCAGTGGAGTCCATTCTTGAGGATAATTTGCTGTTGATCTCTAGTGTCAAAGCAATTCCTCAATTAAAGTAACACTATCCTCCAATTGGAGGAGAGGAGCAAGTCAGCGAGTAATTTCACAAGAGCAGTTTCAATGCTTTGGTTTTTATCTCGGCTCAGACTAATTTTCATGGTCTAAGAGAGCATGCAGCACATTTCTGTGCTTCAATCAGGTTTGCAATAGGCATGTGGCTAAACAAACCATTAGTATATAGTTCACGTCTTGTATAGGAGCTAGATACGAGGATCTTGAGAACATATGTGGGAAGGTTATAGTGCTTAACATGGGATTGCAAGCTTTATGCATGAGCTCTTATTGTCAACATGGTATGGAACAAAGGCGTAGATTTGGGTAGTACCATGTGTGTTTGGGGGACTGGAGGTTCAATGCTGATTTGGTCCTTACCGATGTTAAAACCACGTCTATGACCTTGGTGTGCAATCAAGTAAATGAGTTGGTGATTTAAATTACTAGATTTCGTTTAATTGAATTAGTTGGCCCAATAAACAAATGCACGTGTTGCAGTAGCTGTAGACACTGTGCTTCAGTTGGGTGCCATATTGCATATCTAATCATAGATTTCATTTTAGGAATCAGCAGTTTGTTGATTATTTATTACATGATTCCAATCCAGGTCAGCACCTTTACAAGTTTTCTTAGGTAATTTAGATGTGTGTTGACCTCGTCATAAGGGGAGCTGCCTTGACGTTTACTGGTCTGTCTTTCCAAACAAAATGCAATACCGCTAAAATTAAATGTAGTTTGTGTTGTAACCTTCAGAAAGTCTGCTTTAATACCACATTAAGTTTAACAGAAGCAAAGGGGGGCTTTAATTTGTTTAACATTTTTTTTTATAGAGGGGAACATGGCCAGCAGGGGTGGAGGCAGCTAGGACAGCGTCTGTAAAGTTTGTGAGAATAGTGGCAGTCAGACAGGTGGCTCAAAATTACCCCCCCCTGTTTTCCCTCATTTCCACCAGGCAAGTCAATTCCACAACTGCTATAAAAGAATGATCAGATAGAACAGGGCTTGGGACAAGTGATGAGGACAATACATATGAGTTGTATTTTTGGATAAAAACATCAGCAGATGCAAGGACATTTGAAATTACATCCTTTTGGTGTCGGTTTGTACTATTTTTCTTTTACAGTGCCTTTGGAACCCAGCATCACAGATTGTACACTTATTGCAGTGTTTTTGAGAGGCCCTGAAAGATTTCTGTATCATTATGATTTGCTGAAAGTCCTGTGGTATCCGTGACCATGGCAACATTTTTTTCCTTTCCGGTGTTTTATTGTTCTTTCTGCATTTAACAAGCATCACAAAACACTGCATTACAAAATCTTACGAAAATCTCAAGTACCTTCATCATTTGGTGAAATTTCAAGGGTCAGGGAATTCTTCGTCAGAGCAGATTTCATGTGAGTGCCATTATCAATTTACTGATTTCACAGCACATTAAACTGATATGCTTTTGCTGCTGAAGTTTTAATGTGTGGGGGTGTATGGGTGTTCTTCATTTAAGGACAAGAGGATCTGGGTCACATTTCCATTCCTAGCCGTAGTTGTTCTTCCCTGTTTTCTTTTTTTTAAATGATTTTTATGTTTTCCCAGCAGTGACCCAGGAACTGCGGGTAAGTAATCAACAAATGCAAATGATTATTTGCCAGAAAAGGTGTCTCGTGGTTTTGCTTTGAAAATTTTAGCTTCCCGCTTTTGTTCCCCAAGCCATTAGGAGGGAAAGTGAAAAAGGAAAAAAAAAATTTAATCAAGGCAATTCATTATTTTTCTCAAAAATGGAAGTGCTGTCCTGGAATGAAAACCTATAAACTCTTCTATAAATAGCCTTACATAATGTGTTTTTTTTTATGAATTTGATTTCATATAATTCACTAATTAACCTTTTTCATACTCGTTTGCAATGGAATATATTCAAGCCAAATGAAAAGAGACGTGTGCTGAGCAGTGGCTTGAAGAACAATATTTGTGATGCATTGTCACAGAACGGCAAGTAACACAAAGCAATACCATTAAAATGCAAATCAGAGGAGAGCTTTATCCAATCAAAATGTTTTCATGGAGAAACGAAAACAAAAACCTTTATTCACTTAATGTTGTTAAATCCATCAGTTCTTTTGTGGGCTGGTGACTTGTTTGAACTATAGATTCCAGATCAAAGCTTGCAAATCTGTGCTCTGAAATGTTACGCACGGATTGCTTTAAAAATACTCTGGGTGTCGAAGACAAATAAGGAATGTAAAGGCCGTTATTGTAAATCTTGACTCATTTGCTCTAGCCCAGTCATACTTCCACAGGCATCTGCAGAGTGTACGCTCACTCACTGATGCTCTTACCCAAGGCATCGTTCATCCATCAATATGGATAAATACAGATGGGGAAGAACAGGCTGAAGAATGTCCGATTTACAGGTAACTCCTGCTTACGAATGGACTCTACTTTGTCATGTTTATCACACACGGCTTCAGTGGTTCTTTGGCTCTGTACCGTATGTATTTACTTTTATTACTGTATAATTAGTATCATAATTATGTTCTACATTATTGTTTTTCTGACTTGCCTACTAATTGGACTTAAAGACAGACTTAGGGGCTGGATCTCCTTTGAAACCTGAGGCAGGACAGCAAAGCTCCTTTAGACAGTCGACTGTTGACTTGCTGTCATCGGCGTTCTGCAGTCCGAGGTCTCCTGACCCTGTGTTCCCTGGATTGGTATCTCTTATTAACAGGCTGTCCTTCCTCAGTCCGCACCATGTCTAGGGATGATGTCAGCAGGGCTGGCCCAACGCTTTTTGGGACTTTAAGCAAAATTTCATGAACTAGTACTAACTAGTTGTCATTTGTCATCTTCCTATTTTGCCGGGGAGGGTCAGAATGTGTCACCAGCTGACCACCCAATCAGGATGGCTAGTACAAGGTGCCATCTACCTATTTTTGAAGTCCGTGGTTCTTAGATATGATGTCTGGCAGGAAGCGACATCACACACACACACACGATTTCAGCATCGCTGTGGAATGCCGTCGGGGCGATACCAAGTCGCTAGTTATCCAGAGACGGGCTTATCTCTGTGAATTCGTTTTGGCTACCCCCCCCCCCAGCGCCGTCTCACAGCACCATGCTGGCGGCGGGGCAGTTGGCGGCGGGCACGCCAACGCGACGGTGGCACGAGAACATCCTGTGCAGCTCGGCGCGGAAACGGTCATGCAGCCAGGCGTACAGGAAGGGGTTGCAGCAGGAGGAGCTCATAGCGCACAGGTGGCAGAGCAGCTGAATGAGCAGGAAGTAGCGTTTGTGGATCAGGTGGATGTCGATGTCGCGCAGCACGTTGAAGACGTGGATGGGCAGCCAGCAGACGGCGAAGGCCGCCACCACCAGCGCCACCAGCCGGAAGGTCTTGCGCTTGCGCGCCCGCTGCGCCTCCGCCTGGCTCTGCGTCCGGTGGCCAGGAGCCACGCAGCTGCGCAGCTTGACAGAGATGCACAGGTAGGAGATGCAGAGCGCAGACAGCGGCAGCACGTAGGTGACCAGCAGCGTGCTGTAGGCGTAGGCCAGCCGCTGGCGCTCCTGGCCCATCCAGAACTCCTCGCAGATGGTGAAGCCCTCCTCATGGAACTCCACGTGGTAGGTGTGGGCTACGGCCGGGGCCACCAGCCCGCAAGACAGCAGCCAGATGCACAGGAGCACGTGGACGCAGGCTGGCACGGAGATGCGCTTCTTCAGGGGGTGCACCGTGGCATAGTACCTGGATGGGGGGGGGAGATGGAGAGGGAGGAGGGATGAGTCAGAGCGACCGCGGGTGTAGTCCTGCACCCATCTTACAGCCCTTAACATCCTAAAGTGAGCTGGAGACGTGAAGCTCCTCCACGGATATTTTCGGCCTATTTGTTTGTAGAGTAGGAAGGCCTTTGAAACTAAGAGGAAATCAAATTTAAATCGGCATTCAGTCTTTTCAGAACCTCACTGGTGCCCTCAGCTGCAAGCCTTTGGGATTAGAAAGAGGTGCCTTTGAGTAACACCACAGATGATGAATGCTCACACTAATGAATAGACCTCATTAAAATATTTTCAGAGCAAAAATTGTCCTTTCCCACAACCTTGATGTTTCATTTTGTTTTAAATGAGTTTCTGTCTTGGGTGTCATTGGGGAACGGGCTTGGTGCTGCTTCCTCACTGAATGAGATCGGGGCTGGATCCCCCAATTTTTTTGTAACGAATAATGAAAACAGGTCATTGAGCATGACGTGCACCTTTGTGGCAACGTTTTTATTCAGAAAAAAATCTGCCAGCGGAGAATGCAGCGGTACGTCACCCCTGTTATCCCTGGTGTTCGACGTTATGGTAAACTGTGGTTAAATTACATCTAAACTTCCTGTTCCTTCGCCGTCTCTGAATAGGATTTACACCTGGCATTTTTCCTCAATGGATTCAACTCATCCAGGATCATTTTAATAATAATTATACACGATGTGTAAATTTGGCCCCTCTGGTAGTTCAGACAGCATACGCCCCTGGCTTTCTGAGTCACACGGTGCTGGGCCTGTACACACCTGTCGACGGCGATGGCGGTGAGCGTGAAGACGGACACGTAGACGGTGACGGGCTGTATGAGGAACACCAGGTAGCACATAAAGCGGCCAAAGATCCAGCCGCGAGGGTTGAAGGCGTACGCCAGCGTGAAGGGCACGCAGGTGGCGCACATGAGCATGTCGGAGAAGGCCAGGTTGCCGATGAAGAAGTTGGTGACGTTGTGCATCTTGCGGGCGCGGCAGATGACATAAAGCAGCAGATAGTTGCCAAACACGCCGATCAGAACTACTAGGGCGTAGCACGGTATGATGACCCCTTTGAAGGACTGCAGGAGCTCCACGCCCGCAAACTGGGAGCCGCGACTGGCTGAGCCGTTCTGCACCACTACCTCCAAGACCTGGCCGGTGCCATTCTCCTGGCCACAGGGGGGCGCCAACACTGTCGGCCAGCTGGCACCGCCGGGCTCCATCTTAGCTGGCAATGGATGAGGGAGTTCTCCCCAGGTACGTCGCACTGGATATAACTGGAAATGATGCAGTCAATGTCGGTGTCCTCATGCTTAACAACACAAGTGAGAAACAAATTCACTTTGGACCAATAGCATCTCTGATTCATTGTGCCACCAATAAATGTTCTACATTCACATTTATTTGCAGATCACATTTTACACAATTCTTATGTTTTCAGTTATAAGCAACAATGTGCTGTCTGAGTACACAGTACTCAGCCGTACACAGTACTCAGCCGTACACAGTACTCAGCCGTACACAGTAATAGTGTAATGAGTAATCATATAAAGAGCCAATAAATATAACAATAAATATTAATACTTTATTGATTCCTGTGGGGAAACTCTCTTTATGCTGCTTCAGCTTGTTCTCTGTGAAGGGCAGCCACCTGTAGCAGCACCCAGGGGGCTGTAGGTTAAGGGTCTTGCTCAAGGACCCACGGATGTGCCCAGGTTGGGCTTGAACCAGCAACCTTCCTATCACAAGCACAGAGACTTACCCCACCAGCCCACAAACCGTCCCCTTAAAGTCGGCGTAAAAGAGTCATACGAATCTGGGATGAACAGACGTGAGACGTGTGGGTATTTAAGGGCTGATGATTTAACAGACTTATGGTGAGGAGAAAGAAACTATCACAGAGTCTGCTGGCTCAGGCTCTCCTGTGTATCAGTATACAGATGAACACCAAGGGCATGAGGCAATGTGTCATAACCATTGTGTATGAGCGGTGGAGGTAAAAGGTATTCATCCTGACAATCATGACGCATTCTGCCATCCAGGATGTGAAGATACCTTGTTTTACGTCAGTGTGGCCCAAATATGCTCTCCTATTTACCACAATGATGAAGGGCAACAGCAGGTTTTTAGGGTAAAGCTGGTCCATCAAGACAACCAGTCTCTATGTTCCGGACTCTGAGTCACGCCCGTGTCTATGTCAGCGTCATGACAACAGTCATGTCTGCCCTGGCCTTTGTCAGATACTCCCCGGTGATTACACTGTATGCCCACGGAGCCACGTTCATCCATGTGACTGACACAAAAGTGCCAGACAGTCTCCTCTGTCTCCGTTCTAAGACTGTTTGTCGGCTTTGTGTGTTTTGCTATATAACAGCTATCTGTACCACCAGCTGCGAGACACTGGTCCTTGTTTAAACAGGACTCCTTCACCCTGGTGGGTGGCCCCCCTCTCATCTAGCAGGACCTTTTTGATTTGGGCTTATTTCATTCATTTCAGGTTGCGGTGAAATATACTTGTATGTAGGACGACCGTAACTCTCTCTCTCTCACACACACACACACAGGTTTGTAATTATATCTTTGTAGGGACTCTCCATTTATTTCTACGATAAAAACTCTAATCCCAACATGACAACCTTAACCCCAACCCAGCCCTAACCTTAGCCATAAGTAACTATACAAAATATGAGACTTTTGGCATTTTTAACTTTTGATTGCGTTCACAGGTTTCCGTGGGGACCTAAAAAATGATCCACACAACATCAAAATAACAGGTTTTTATCACATTGTGGGGAACATTTGCTCCCCACAATATAATATAAAAATAATCCGCACGCACACTATTTGGAGAATTTTATTTGTCTTTTAAAGTAACTGTATGCACACACACACACACACACACACACACACACACACACACACACACACACACACACACACACACACACACACAC
>JAABNY020000039.1:12097871-12119839 GCA_015164015.2 Brevimyrus niger
TGTCGGGCCTTAAAAATGGTGTGCCTGCGTCGTGTGTGGCGTAGGGGGTTAGTTATCTGGGGAAAGGGTAAGGAACGAGTTAGCCGGCCGGCGGGGCTGCTGGGGAGCACTCCCCCCCCCCCCGTCGGGTGGATTTGCCACCTGTGCTCCCCCCCGAAGAAGCGTTTGACGGTGACTCACCCCTGCCGCCACAGACACAATGGCCTGACAAATGCGTTTTTAAAATGCCCTTTCGTCTCAGGATTCTTGTTTATTGCCTCTAGGCATCAGTGAATAGAGATCCCCGCAGCTCAGAAGGTTCCGGAAACCTTGAGGTGTGTGTTTGGAATCTTTATTTTTGAAGCCCTGACGACTCTCCTACACAGGTTGGTCATACCGCCATGCTGTTCTCTCCCGTGGTACCAACGGCCATGTCTGCCAGTGTGTGCGAATGTAGCTCATGATGTGAGAGTTCAGATTAATCTAACTAATGCAGCATATGATCGGCATGGACAAGCCAGTGTTGCTTTTCCATACCCTTATTGTTACTGGCACTTGAAAGTGAGCCTATTCCATTTTGCTACAATGACCCTGGGCGCTCATAGTACACTTACACTTCTCTGCTAAATGAATACATTTGGTGCATTGTAGATTATTTATGGGTGTTTTTTCCTCCAAAGGGTAGTAATATCTGCAGATAAGTAGTTTCCTGGTAATACTGGCCTAATATGTAGGAATAAAAAGTTCTAGTAGACAACTGAGCAAATTGATTTGTCCACTGTGTGTAGGATTTGGACCTGTTGGATTCCAATGTTGGAACAAATGGGCACGTGAGGGCACCCACACACGTTGTGAAGGTTCTGGCCGCCCAAGACAGACCACACCAAGGGGGGATCATCGTATTGTGCGGCAAGCATCGCAGAACCCCGTAACATCTGCGCTTGCCATCCCGACACAGTTATCGGGCTCTCTACAACACCCCCTGTCACCCCGCACCGAGTCTCCATGGCTCTCATCAGCCGGACTACGGGTTCACCGTTCTATGTGTCGGCTGCTAACACCAGCGCAAAGATGGCAGCGTGTGGAATGGTGCCAAACCGGGAGGCACGGACTGATGACGAGTGGCATTGTACCATGTCCAGTGATGAACCTCAGTTCTGCATTACCATGGATGACCATCATATGTGCATGTGGAGGCGCCGAGGTGGGAGGACCGATGGCAGTGTTGGGGAGAGACACAGCAGAGGTCCTCCTGGCTTCAAGGTGTGGGGTGGGGGCCCTGACGGCATCCTGTGTCTGCGTGTCTTACCCCCCCTGAGACAGCAGCCTGGTAAAGCTTTCAACAGGACAACGCCCGTCCACACGCTCACGGCACGTACCGTCAGTCTACGGACTGCCTGCGTCATGTCGAGGTCCTACCATGACCAGCCAGGGCCCCCGAATTCCCAAATCGAACATGTGTGGGATCAGCTTGGACGTCAACTCAGCTCCAGTGCCAGTCTGCAGGATCTCGAGGGCCAGTTACAGCAGCTGTGGGCCAACTTGTTGCAGGAGAGGATACAACGGCTGTACGACTCCCTTCCGCACTGTATCACGGCCTGTATTCAGGCCTGGGGGGGGAAGGGGGGGGGGGGGTGCAGCCACACTCTAATGACAGCTGAGTGCCCATACTGATATTATAATCATTGCGATACAATCACATGACCTTTAATCACATAAAGATTCAGTTAATTTACACCACTCTGTCTGGGTGCTTTTTTCGTCGCTCAGTATATTGGTAGCAAGTACTTATTTAATAAGGTGTTGGACCTGAACCCCTATATTTGTTGCTTTGGATAAAAGTCCATTTCCCATAATGGCTTTACGCAATGCAGGGTACAAGTGGGCCTGGATCATATCTCAGGAGGAAGCGAGATGAGGCAGAGGAAGGTCTCACCGGGATGCCGGTCCATCAGAGAGTCATGCACTCAGCCCAGTAGGGGTGAAGCTACAGCTCAGCTGCTTGATGCAAAGTGTTTTTCACGCTGTCTGATGTGAAGTGGCACATCATCAGACCATGCATCACTCGCAGGACTCGTGCGCGCTCCCCGTTCACACTCACACTCCCCCCCCACCGCCCGCCTGGGCCTCCCATCACCAGAGTACACAGACTGGCCTTTCAGCACCTGCCGATACCCCGGAGGGGGGCACGTGGGCATTTTTTGATGGGTCAGGGTGCAGCTGTGACCAGTTTCTCCTGGGATGCCTTATCTGCTTCCGGAGTTTCCCAGCACTCTCTGTTTGTGGTTTGAAAATGAGAATCAAAGCCCCCCCACCCCCCCATGCCCCCCTCTGCAGCGCCGCAGTCCAGTGGTTACGCAGTCCGGCCTCCTACCCTCCCCCGCGCGACAAATTAATTAGAGTCTCTCAACAGACAATCATCTGCTATTTAATTTAAATGCAAATCGCTGCCTTATCGGAGCACTGTGGAAAGTTTTAAGTGATGCTTCCTTTTTGCGGTGGAGAATCAGTCCCGCCCCCAGCAATCCTCATTTGCACCCGTCTTGCTGCTGAAGCTGCAGTATCCATTCCAGTGCTTTAGTGCCCAGCTCCTTATTCCCCGACCGGTTAATAAGAAGTCAGAAGCAATGTCAGATACATTCGCAGGGGGTGTACCTCCGTCCCGGTGAATGGTGAGACGTGGATGTGATTGTAGCCCTCCCGGTTATAGGTTCGGACCCCTTAGTGTGAGGGATGACCCCAGTCACAGTAGGGGAAGGGGGGGCAGGGCCAAAAGAATTGGGGGGGGGGGGGGGGCCAGGCCATTACAGGAAAAGGCCAGAAGGACAGCTTAAACTCTGTCTTTATTTCTCATTGTAATATTTCGTTATTTCAAATGAATCAGTATGTTATCCCTTCATATGCAACCTGTATTGTAGGGATTGAGTTCTACCATTTAACAAAGAAACGTCTCTCCCCCTTTAATTTATAGTCATTGGAATGAATACATACTCAGTGACATGTTACTGGCCCTATATAACTCTATATAACATATAACTCCCAACTGATAACTAGCCAGCATTTTCGCGTACCTCGGTTTGGCAAGCTGAGATTCCTGCCGTGTGTGTTTCTGCGTCAATGTGGGTCTCAACGGCCAGCTTCTGTGCAGCAGCAAGTGAAACATCAGTCAATTATGTGACAATTATCCCCTCCTGGCAGGGGGGTGGTGACCTATTCAAGGTCTTAAGCAAGAGCCCTGTCAGCCATTTAGTCCAGCAGGTATTGTTCGCAAAAATATGAACTAGTCCTTGAGTCTGGAACCTTCCATCCTCTGTTTTCTTGCCTTCTTATGTAACACACCTCCGGAGAGACCCTGCCTCGCGGTTCTGCCGCTTTTTCCTGCCTCCATTTGACTCCAGACGCAGTACCTTCTGAAACTTGAGAATAAAGACTCCTCTCCTTTGTAGCACTGCTGCCTTCAAGGTTTAATTTAAATTCAAGGTAAATGGACACACAGATAGACGTCAGTAACAAAACTTACTCATGAGATATAAGCCTTTTATGAAGCAATTCCATCATTAAGAAAGTAACATGTTTACAACCATGATACAAAAACATTTTCTTGTTTTTTATTATTCAAACCTACTTCTTTGACTGAGATTGGATTTAAAAATATCTTCTGTGAACAGATCCCCGTAATATGCGATGGCAATGATCTTGACTGCTGGTGTAGTCTATAGTTTAACTTTCAGCGTAGTACACTCCGCAAAAACATATAAGCTACAAGACAACCACTGTAAGAGCTTCTGCCTCATTATATGGGTCCATTAGCTGATAAACATTAAGCATGGGCTACGCAACCACTGTCTCTGATGAGCGCAGTAGCCTTACTGACGATCCCACAGGCGTGCGCAGAGGAAAAATAAAAGAACTGCCTTTGTCAAAATAAAAGCTCCCCTTTCTACCTCAGGGCATAGGATGGCTTAAGGCTTCTGTATTTCACAGTCTGCTAATAGGAGAACATTTTAGACAATATCAAAAATAAAATAGCTCTGAAATATCAATCAGGTAATTCAACTAAAATAATAAACATTTCAGGTGGTTATTTACATTCTGCTCTTCTGTTACTGGATAATAAAAATCATCTGGAATAGTATTAGCATTATAAAAACATAATGGGTTTAAATGTCTGCTACAGCCCTGCTGGCTGCCTGCAGAATGCAACCCGCCACATGGGGGCGCCAGTGTCCTCTTTCACAAGCACTGCACTCAGCACTCCATGTACAGAAATCAAATGGCTTGACAGGGCACTCGGCCTCCTCGAAAGACGGCCAGTGGGCGGGGGGACATCGACATAGATCAAGACACAGTGTGTGTGTGTGTGTTTGTTACAGCCAAGTGCCACTGGGGGCTTCAGGGGATTGTACTGGCCGGTTTTAAGTACCGGTTGCATTACCCCCCTCCCCTTAATTTACACCCATGGTTACAGCGCATTCCGGGGAACGTGGGATCACAGAGAGGGTCCTCACTGCCACGTTCCTATTCGATGTGGCTGATGGATTCCCAGAGTCTGTGTGGAGAGGACCCTGGAATATTACCTCATATCTCATTTCTGAGAAGATTCAGCCGCATTGGGGCTTCATAGATTCAAATAACTACCCTGCCTACAAATCCCCAGCCTTAACATCCAAACTGGCGAAATCCAATCTACTCCTCTCCACTCAGTTTCATATATCTGCTTTCAAATGACCTTGTTATTTTTAACTTATAAAAGGAGTAGAGAGGAGTGATGAATCTGGAAAATGCAGATATGCACTAACATAACACTTGAACTCTTTCACCTCTTTATTTGTGAGATGTTTTTACTTTGAACAGCAGCAGCACAGCAGGTGAGGAACGGCGACAAACAGGAAAAGGCTTATTTTCAAGATGGCAGCGGCTCCACCACATGACCAGACCAACACCAACCTCGTTCTTCACTAGCCAATAGTTTATCAAATAAATGCTTTATGCTTTAAAGCTAATCTATGTTTACCACATAAAATACTTTGTACACATGCATACATACAGCTAAACAAGGATCATTTTGCATCCAAAAACTAATTAAAGGTTACATTTTCAATGTAATGATTTTCAACGTTATAACAAATTTATTCTTTTCTTTCTTGAGCACAAAAACTTGTTCTTGACCACACCGCAGAGTACAGTTTCAGGCATTCTTTTGTAGTGGTTCTACATATCTCTGTGGTACCTGCTTGGGGAAGGTTCCTCCATTGTTCTACTATTGCAAAGTGAGAAGCTTTACTGAATCTTTATTCTCACAGATGGACAGGACAGCAACAACAACAGCTGAAAACTACAGGGTTGCTAACTTTCACACATGTGGTGTGACACATGCTTTCCGTCTCTCACGCTCACGCAAGAAATCTGACGGCAAATCTATGTCATTCCATTATAAACCTAAAATTAGCAACATCAGAAGCATTGGGACAGTTTGCAAACCATACAGACTATTTACAAGGTACTAAAACTGTTACGTACATGTAAATAAGTGAGCAGTCTAAGCATTTATACTTTGGGTTTCAGTCATACTGACTGCTAAGGTCAGAGGGCAGAGGTCAAAGCTAAGTAGATGGATTCTGCTACGTATTCCAGGTTCTGGCGGTTAATGGCCGTCACGTTCATACACCCATCTGGCAGCAAGTACAGGTGCCTCTTCCTGGCCAGGAACCTTACTTGTTCAGCTAGGAAAGAAAAACAGATCATAAAAAATAGAATTCAGTTTGTATTTACATGCTTCCAGAATCTAATCTTATTTATGCAGCTTTCACTCAATAACATCTGTCACACTTTTCAATAAGTCAGTGATATCTGAGCACTAGACGATTTCCAAGGTGTCATGGATTTCACGTCACACCCCGTCACATGACGCGTGACACCCTTCGAAGACGTTTGGCTTTTTGCAAGGGGAAGAGTGAAAGACAGGCCGTTATTGAGAGGCAACAGGCATGGTCAAGGGAAGGGTACAGTTTACTGAGAGGGAGCAGTGATGGACATGCTTGGGAGAAATGCAGTTTCAGACCTGGGTCAGCATTTAGCAAGACCTTCATGCACAGTACTAAAGGTGGAGGCACTTTTCAGCTCCAAAGACAACAGAGTAAGAGAGCTGCAGGTAGAGTATAAGCAACATGCAGAGCAACAAAACATTTACACGCAAGCAGAGTCCCTATGTCAGGGCTATTCAATTCAGGCCCTCGACTCCAAATCCAGGCCTCATTTTCAGTTCTCCCAGGTAGTTAGTTTAATAATTACTGATTCTGATTGGTCAGAGGCTTCACATCTGGCTCACAGGTAAAGGGAGGCTAGAAAACCGGCAGGGCTCGGCCCTTGAGGACTGTGAGTTGAATAGCCCTGCCTATGTTAAAAAGGCAGGGTGGTACATATTGAATTGAGGACAATAGGCTCACCATTTAGGCCTGTGCAACAGTACAGTCCACCCTGCTGTGTCAGGTGATCCCAGCGTCCAGGCGTTCCCAGAAGCCTCAGCTTCTCCAGAAGCTGCTCCCTAATCTGCTGGCACCGTTCAGCTAAACCTCTTATGGCGTCACACCTGTGTGACACATTTCGTACAGGTTAGCACAAGGATAATTGCTTCCTGTAGCAGGGTAAAAAAGCACATTTGAATAAATGGTAACCTTCATAATGCTTTTATATTGCATTCATAAAATGTTCAGTGCACCTTCATAATGTTCTCATTAAGTATTCACAAAACATTCATAAACATCATGTATGTACACCTTAACATCCTAACATCCCTTAACAGCTGTAATATACATTAATGACAAACACTATATAATAATATCAAACATTATAATTGCATAATCATGTAATGTTTGCTATTAATGTATATTAAAGCGGTTAAGGGATGTTAAGGTGTACTTGCATGCTGCTTATGAATGTTCTATGAATGCATTACCAAATAAATCTACACCCACTGTTTATTTGGGCAGGATAATCATCACATACCACTCGGCGAGGTAGGCATGGTTACCCAGCACTGTGGCGACCACACGGGCACCCAGAACAGTGGGCCGGGCCCATAGACAGCGCACCAGGCTATCCACCTGCGACTGGACCGCCAGAAGCACAGAGTTCTGCTTCAGCACGAGCAGGAGATGTCCAACCCGCTCCCCTGCAGGATCGCATGAGAAAGCGAAGTCTGACACCAGGGTTTAGCAAGAGGTCGCTATGAATTTCAAGTAACTATGTACAGACAGAGGCTGATAAGCTTTTGAAGCCTTGTAGAGATCAGGAGAACATGGCCGTCATACCGTAGAGGCTGAAGCTGTGGGAGAAGGACTGGGCGCAGAGGAACTCCAGGCCCAAGGAAGCGTAGTGGCGTAGGGGCCAAGCATCCTGATCTGGGTCCCCTAGGCAGAGGCCTTGGGCGGGCAAGAGAAAGAATGGGAGGAGCTTCCTGCTCTGGGTTGGGTGGAATGGGGAAGGGGAGGCGCAGCATGTCTTTAGAGGGTCATCTTAGCAAAATATAATTTCAGAAACTGCCTCAGTCCAAATTATTCCATAGACCACAACTCATCTGCTTCACCAAAGCTCCCAAAAGTAGCCCAATGCGATACGTTGTTGATATTACTTGCATTAACTCAGGCTTAATCCCTGAGTGCTTGTTGGCTTAATCCCTGAGTGCTTGTTGGCTTAATCCCTGAGTGCTTGTTGGGGGTTCAGGCCCATTTAAGGATGCCACCTCCTTTGATGAATTTCCCCCTGGGATTAATGAAACTCCCTCTATCTTACAGGCAAGATTATCAAAGATAATCAAACATCAACAGCATCATTGTGAATGAAATCCTCTTTCCATTTGTGTACAGAACAGGCAGATGCATGCCGTAAAAACAATTACATTTTGGTAAAATAAATAAACTTCCGTCCACCTGTAACAAATTATGCAAAATACAACACAACGATGCCAGCAGATTGAATCGGTTTTACCGCCATGACTTCAGCCAGGGCTGTCCAGTCCAGCGGGGAGAGGGTGGCTCCTGTCGGACAGTGTGCGGAGGCTGACAGCATCACCACGGAATGTTCCGGGGCCTGCTCCAGGTCTTCCGTGAGGCTGTCCATGGACACGACCCGTTGCTCGGCATTCCAGTATCGGTACTGCCGGACATCCAGGATTCCTGCAGCCTTGAGGGTGTCAACCAGTGAGTCTGAAGGCAGAAAAGAGGGGGGGGGGGGCTGACGACTTGAGTCCTGAAAGAGCAGCAGTGCTTCACTGCTTCCGCGTTAGGGTTAGGGTTAGGGTTACCGATGTCTGGGCAGAAGCTGGCAGCAGATAGTGTCATAATAAAAGCGATTCAGGGCTAAAATCTCAGCTGTAAAATTTTTGGTTATAATGTTGTAAGCCTGTACAGTTTAGGTTGAGTGAACAGGATTGTGTATATAGTAGACAGACTTTAAACCAAAACAACTGAAAAACAAAAGTCTAAAACACACTCAGTTCACATGATGTATTTCAGAGAAACATTCTGTGGAGTTTAATGACAGGCCTTCTTTGTATTTCATGAGGACTGAGGGAGTTTTAGTTCCCAGCACTGTATCATATGATCAGGAAGCCTGACTTTATGCTACTGATGGTCTAATCACAAAAACAACAAAGTTGAGTTTTGGAAATGTGCTCCTCAATTAAAAAACCTTCAACAAGAAATTTATACAATACAAACGATTCAAATGTTGTCACCTCTAACTTGCCATAAATTTATATCACAATTAAAATAAGGGACACAGTAAAACACAGTAATATTTCTGTGGTTCTACACTAATTTCCCATCAGCCTCCATTCCAGTGACACTGCCACCTTTTTAGACACCTACCATGACAGGGTAAGGAGACATACACAGGGCCGGACCAGGCCACACTCCTGTTGTACCAGCGCCTCAGAAGCTCTGTCCCCAGCCGGACTGCCCCCATGAATCCCACGGTCTGGACACCCAGCACCTGATGGGCCCAAACCCACACAAAGTGACCCCATGACCTAAAAGGGAAGCTACCTTTGGTAGATCTCAGCTATTCTGCAGATGTTTAGCATTCCGTCACAGCACTCCTGATGTCCTTGAGCAGCAATGATATATTCATCACACCGAGAACAGAACCTTCCAGACCACATGGATTAACCTGGAGGTTTGTTCTTTTTTTGTGGTCACTTGACTCTTCTACTGTGTCAAAGTGCTTCTGGAGTTTATATGAGTGATGTGATGAATCACTTGTCTGCCCGTGAGAAACGCTGAAAGACAAGCCTGTTAAATCATGTCTGGATTTTGTGACACCCACCCGGTTTTCCACAATGGCCTGGCTGTCCTTTCCCAGTGCCAGCTCGGTGACTCTCCTGGTGAACTCCGGCAGGCCCACACCTGATGGGTACTCTGTGCCCAGAGTGGGATCACTGCCTATCTGCCGCTTAATCTTCCAGGTAAGAGGGAGCACAGAGATCTGACCATCCTCACCCAGATACTCTGTGTGAAAGAAGCAGAGAGAACGCTACGTGTTACATGCAGTACATATTGAATTGAGTTTAAAGTTGAAAAGGTTGCATTTCATTAATATAGCTCGTCCAGATTTATATAAACTGCGTGCAGAATGCTTGCTTTTTGTGTGTAACTTCTTTTCCGACCAACAGTTTCAGTTAATGATAAATCTCCAATTAAGAATGGATCTGCTTACAAATAAAGCCTGCTTAGTATTTGGTCTGAGTACTTCCTGTTTGGTGTAAAACAGGAAACTCTAGTTACCTCCACAGACAGAATTATTAGGCAAATTATTATTACAGTACTATTAAAGTGGCCCAAAAAATACCTTAAAAGGAACAGAGAAAACAAACAAAATAGTTAAGTGCTGGTTACAGGGATGCAAAACCATAAAAATGGCCAAATGTTTAAAACATGATCACTGTACATTTGAGCCAACAGCCAAAGACGATAGATGAAGCATGTAGGAAGAGGACATAAATGAACTGGCAAAGATTTGTTCTAAATTAAAGGGGAGACATCCAGAAACTCCACCATTTTTCAAAGTTGTAATCTGAATGGATTCTGTAAGTACAGGGTGCAGTGAGTGAGGTAAAGCGGTCCGAGCTGCCTGACCTGAACCGTAAGGTAAGGTGGTCCGAGCTGCCTGACCTGAACCGTAAGGCAGTCCTATAGCTGCCTGACCTGAACCGTAAGGTAAAGCGGTCCGAGCTGCCTGACCTGAACCGTAAGGCAGTCCTATACTGTAGCTGCCTGACCTGAACCGTAAGGTAAAGCGGTCCGAGCTGCCTGACCTGAACTGTAAGGTAAGGTGGTCCGAGCTGCCTGACCTGAACTGTAAGGTAAGGTGGTCCGAGCTGCCTGATCTAATATAGGATGTGATCAAATATAAAACTTGACTGATTCAGTGGAAGACAGGCTCATGATGGGCATCAAGAAGAAAGGTAACTATACAGGACATTAAACTCGGTACTGTACTGAATGACTGATAGTTTGTTATTCCTTATACACACTGAATAACTAAAACTCTCCTTATTATTAATTATGTTAACGGTTAAGAGAGAGAAATCCACTTAGTTCCTGATCGATCTAATAATTGTGCACACTGATAATCAAGTGTTTTTAATTTGTTTCTGACATACTCATTTTTCTCTCTAAATACATTTACCTGGAGCAAAAGCAAAACAAACTTCAAAATGAACTTTTATGAGTCTCCAGCTTGTCTGCCTTTGGTCCATCAGTGGGACCTGAGAGGAATTCTAAATTCTTTGTTAGAGCGCTGGGAAAATGTCCTGTTTTCATTATGTATCTGTATTAAACACGTTACTATATTATGGAGTCATTCTCATTCATAAACCAGAAACTGGAGTAAGGCTATAATAGCAAACCCATCACGAAAACCGTCATGCATAATGATTAAATATTCTAACACTCAGCCAGCTAATGTTGACTTGTGGTAACACTTTACTTAAGGGGGCACAAATAGTATAGCATTATACTCCTAACCATATTGTAAAGTGTAAGCTAACTGGTGTTTCTCTCAGGAGCAGCTTCCGACGTCATCGGGGAAGCTCAGCACTGCATGCTAGGTGATGTGGCAGTTGGTGCCAGGCATCGTAAAACTTTACCATACGGTTCCTCAGTAACTTAGTAGTAACACAGTTACTACTCAAGTACAAATCATTGACCAATATAGCTTGTGGTTAATTTACATATCAAGTGCGCTTTAGTTCATGATTAATTAAGAGTATAATACTATATTTGTGGACCCCTCAATTGACGTATTACCTGATGCGTTAATACTAGCGATTTATAGGCATTAGAGCGTTTCCGGTTTCGTTACTCGTTTAGTAAAAATTATAGAAAATTGGTCAGTAAGAGAAATCCCGCTGCACTCACCCCTTCCCGCCAGGTACACTTTATCAGGGTGTGTGTCATTTTTGAAAGCTGCCAGTAATTTAGTTTCAGGATTCAGTGGAAGAGTGGGAGTGTCAATAAAAGCAGAATGAGTCGCCATACCTCTCTAACTTGTAAATCTGATCGTAATCTTTTCTGTTTCTACATGACATTGATTTTGCGCGATAAATTTGCGGTTCGTGGGCTGCCTGAAAGCGAGTTTTGTTTATTTCTTGTTGCTAAGTTACAGGTGTCGGTCGTTGCCTGGTAACGATTATAATATATTTTTTCCATTTTAATTATTACGAACTACCTAGATATATTGTTTTGCCTATTTTGCTTGAGATTATGGACACAACTGCACAATGTAATTAATTGTTTACATTACAACCATGACATTAATATCTGCTAAAACAGAGTATTTGAAATTAATCACCGAATGTTGTCAAAAATTCAGTTCCTGCTATTTGCTTTTAATCACTCAATTTATGCTGCTACTAGGCACCTGTACATGTCCACTTTTGTATAAATACATATTCATACATATATATTTATATTTTTGTATATTGTACAGTTTTTATTGCTATTGGTTGCATGTGTATTTATTATATGTTATCACATGTATTTATTATTAATATAATTAACATAACATTTATAATACTTTATATTTATATATAATTAGTTTATTTTTTGTATATTGTATACCTGCTATGAGTAACAGGCTATGCTGCGTTCACTCCTATTTTTGTCCAATTTGCTTCTTATCGTATGTTATGTAATAGTGGATTATTATTAGTAGTAGTACAATACTAGCATTATTAATTAAATAATTCATTATTTGTATAAACTTACAGTTAACCCTTACTGTAAGTGTCTCAGGGTCAGCACCTGTCCACCTCGACCTTTTGTGTCTCCCCCCACCCCCCCCATTTGGCCAGCAGATGTCACTGGCCATCCAGTCCTTCCTATTGTCCAAGCCCTCAGTGTGTTATTCAGTCAGTCAGTGTATCAGAAGGGTAGATGTTACTCTGTGCTGCATTATGTTTGCACTTTGGTCCCTTGCCTGTTCTTGCTCCCTGTGGTTCCTTGGACTTTGTTGCCTTGTCATTTCATGCAGTTAGTTGTTTTTCATACTTTGCTTTTTGACCCCTCGTGGTCCACTCCTTTGTAGTTTTACACCAGTGTATTTAGTTTCCGTAATAAATCCCCTTTGCGTCTCAGAGTTGCTAGTGGATCATCACACCCGTTTCCCGCTCCCATGACAAAATTAGCAATTTGACTTTTACTAGCATATATGTTCCATCAAATATAAAGTTGAAGTTAAATAAAATATGGAAAATCACATCTGGCTATGACAATGACCAACATAGGAACGCTGCAGAGCAGAGTTTTTCGATTACTGGGATTATGAAAGTGAAACACAACAACAGGAGCCTGGGTACTCAGTGTTAGACGGGCAGCTCTTCACCTCCCGGGATGCGGGCTGACTGACGCTGTTGATCCACACAGCTCCTACATCCAGTTAAAGGGGCAGCTTACCCCAAAATAATAATAATAATAATAAGATATCAGCCGTAGATATATCAGTCTTCTCTCGAAAATAATTTGGCTGAATGGTACAGTATTCTGTCTATAGTGATTAAGTTGCCAACAGTGCATTTGAAAAATCCAACAGCAACGTTTTTTTTTTTTTTTACAAGAAACCATGACCCAGCTACTCAAGATAATCCACAGGCCTTGTAGACAGCAGTTTCATCTATTAACTGTTCTGATCTAAGGTTACTGGAAACACCACCAGACTGGACTATTCAACCCAATAGGTACCATAGGTAATCTCTCAGGGGGGCTGACTTGATGTCACTTGTGCGTGACTTCCTTGCACCCCTGCAGGTACTCGTGTCCTCTGAGGTTCTGGCACAGAATGGCAGCAAGACCTGAGGGGAGGGAAATGCTGTTAGGTTAGCTTGGTGTGACCAAAAAAATCCATAAAACAGTGAAGCTTGCTCACAGCACCACTTCTGGCCCCAAATCTAGGAAATAACTTCCACCGTATATGCGAATGTGCGGCACTACGCAGGGGCCAGCCGAGGCACTCTGCGGGGCCACAGGCAAAAAAAAAAAAAAAACATGGGGCCCTCCAACAGATCTTCCCCCAGCATGACAAACTGTATTACCATTATTTTAACCTGATATCTAAATGAATAATAATGACAAAGAATTTAATAAACATAACTCCTTTAGTTTCATTTCTGTGAGAAACAGAGCACACATAAGCAGAGTTGTTATATATTATGTAATCAGCCATCCTTTGGGGCCCCCTCCCAGCTCGGGGCCCCCAGGAAGTTGCCCGTCTCATCTGTCCTGTTGCTGTGCCTCTGGTCCTGCATTACTGCATTAATTAAGAACCTTCCCACGTTGGCATTTCTCCCATTTTGTGTTTTAAATATGCCAAGCTTACATACTAGATCATTTCATGCATTCTTTATGTTTAGATGTAGAAAATTCTGCCAGCCCTGTGTAGTTTGTCTCTTGGCCACAGTAATGCTGTTCAGACAAATGCCGTTCATAGACTGTTACCCGACGCCTACGTTGCCTTTCCATCCACAATTCCCGATCGTCCAGTTCCTTGACTTATACTCATTTTGGCCACAACAAATCACATCGTGTGACTTTCCAAGCCTCTTCGTACATTTTCTGTGTTCCTTCAGGATGGGGGAAAAACATTACAGCGCTTGGACGAGGAACAGCAATTTTAATACCACATAATTTCACAACATTTCACATGAAACTGCAGCCGGTCCTAGCTGCATGTTTCACTGGATTGAAATCTATATCAGGAACACACTTAATATCCACTGACTAAATCAAGGAAAAGTAGTTTTTCTGTGCATGCTGCTGTGCTTTGTGTAATAAACATTCCCGGCCCTGAAAAGGCAAGCGGGCCAGTAAGATTGGCCAAGTTAGCTGAACCTCACTTTTAGTTGCAAGAGTAAAAAAAAAACCTCAGCTAGCATGCTGAGCTGGGATGTGAAATTAAGAGGAGTGCTCACGGAAAGGTGTTTGCTTAATTCAGCAAAAAATATTGATTTATTGGATTTTATAACAAAAATCATTACTTTATTTTTTTTTCAAATATATATATATCCCATTAGAAACAACCAGAGGTTTTAAATAAAACATTCATTTCAAGCAGTAATAAATTTAGAACTCTAATTTAGGTTTCAGTGAGCTGTTCTGAGTTAAGAAGTTCCTTGACAAACATTGAGAGCTTTTTAATTATTCACCCCTTTTGCAATTACATAAAACACCAAACATTGGTTCTTTACTATCCCTTTGGGAGCCACAGACTACAATTGCAATTAACAGCAACTGAATGAGTCAGTAGTAATGAATATGACACAAATAAAAAGAAAATATCTGTGCTGAAGATACATACAGATATGTTAAACACTGCTTATTAGCGAGCTTCTGTTATGAAACCAATAAATTTGCAACATTTTTACAGCATTAAGCGAGCATCCCAAGATTTTCAGTGAGCACTGTCGTTTTAAAACAGGAATAACCCCTAAGAGAACATTGGATCAGTGTAGGACTCTCCAGGGGACCAAATAATCAAGAAAAACACTTCATTCAGAATAAGAACTGGCATTTGGGTGATATCGTGCTGCTTAAAATGGCACTTTGTTAAATAATTAGACCAGAAAATATCTGTGGGTAGGCAGACAGTTGTTTGGAGCCACTGAGGATGACAAAGGAGGTAATCTGCATACATAAGTGTCTGGTGAGGTCTGGCTGGTTAGCATGCCTTTGGGGCGAGACCTCCTCACTGCTGACAGGCTACCACAAGGAGAAAAAGCAGACCAAGATGAACAACAGGAGGAAATAAATTAGCCTTGTCACAGCATACAAATTGCCCAGTTAAATCTGAGATGTTTGAGAATCATTTAAAACTAATTTGGTTTGTATTCATTATTTTTATTTATTTGGGTGTTTTTTTTTTTTAACAGTAATGGCTTAATGGCATTAAGCTCATAATGTGGATTAATTTCTGCAAATCCTCTTGAAAAACAGCAGGCATACAGTTAGTGGGATTCTTTCAAGGGCCCCTAATGCAGTAATAATTTCCCTTTCCAGAACCTGCAGCTGGGTCACTCCTAGTATGAAAAGGTCCTTGCGGATATGAAGTGGTTATATTTGTGTGTCTTTGTATACATGCATCCCAAAGGGAAATGTTGGAGGAAAAGGCATTACTGGCCCGTGACAATCAATTCAAAATGACTGCTGTGATACAAAGATGTTAACTTGGGATGGCATTAAAGTAGATGTTCTTCGTGCACTAATCACTGATCCGCTTCACCACTGATCAGCTTCACCACTGATCAGCTTCACACCTCCGATGTTAAACAACAGTTATTAAAGCAGTGAATCTCAACCTGAAATAAAATTAAAAAGCTTGTTATGACAAAAGGAAAAAACTCTTAGCTAGCATTTAAAAAATGTTACTTCAGAGAGTTAAAAGACGATCATAAGAAACTTTAGTTTTATATTTGGACAGTTAACTGAAGGAAATCCTTTACAGTCAGAAATGGGAGCCTTCTGGAACTTGAACTTTTGTACCACAGGTCAAACTCGAATGGTCCACTCACCAGAAGACGGATCTGAAGCCACAGGGGTCCACTAGCTCCTCATTCTATGACATCCACGTTGACTGTAAACAAAGAGAATGGGTCATAGGAGACAAGCCCGTCGAGTCGACATCCCGTGATACTTACCCGTGATGTGTTGCCCCATGATGAAGACGGGGCCCTGGCCAGAGCTCAGAGTAAACGTGACGGGAGGCACCAGCTCAAACCCGCTGAAACTGACCTGTGACAGCAAACGCCGCGGTTGAAAATCAGCACCTGACAACGGCCCGACCATCACCCGCCATGGCTGCTGGTATCAGGACTGACCATGGGCAGGCACGTGGTGCAGAGGGTGGCAATGGGCACAGGATGGTTGCAGTTCGCGACGCTGTCCTTCACCTCCACCACGTGCATCTCATTGCTCGACTCGGCGCTGAGGCAGATCTGGACGGCCAGAAAGAAACGAGAGAACCACAGGACTAAGAGCAGCAACTTCTCATGCAGTCTACAAAGCAATCAAAGGTGAAAAATCCAGCTCCAGAAAGTATAAATCCAGACCAAGATTTAGTTTCAACCAAACAGTTCATTACTTTATGACTTGACTTGTTGGTTAAAACAAAACCTTGGTCTGGATTTGTACTTTCTGGACATGAACTTTACATCTTTGCCTAAACCAGGGATGGCCAATCTTAATCACAAAGGGCTGGTGTGTATTTGGGTTTTTGTTGCAACTCCCTGATTATTGGATTACTAATTAGAGGACTGATTGGCTGAAGAGTCCTCACACCTGGGTTTAAACAGCTGACCTACAGGTTATCCCAAAAACCTGCATACACACACTGGCCCTTTGCGGATAAGACTGGCCTCCGCTGGCCTAAACCAATCACTGTAAATTACAGTTCCTCGCTCCATGTGCTGGATCACTGGTTATAGCTTAAGGTTGCATTTAATTTCCTCCATGTAGGATCAGCAAGGGAATTCCCCAGGTACTGTAACGTACCAGTGCTGGTGAATGGTAGACATGCCTGGAAGCGAGAGAGGCGAAGCAGCATGAGCGACTGACCGTATGGATGAAAAACTGGTGCTCGAGAAGGTCATCCTCCACCTCGAAAAGTGCAGTTTTCTTGCTGCCATTCAGCTCGCAGCCTAGGGTTGCATTTAAGCCATATTTACAGCGGGCTTTCACAGTCATGAAAACCTACCATTCACTTCACTGCCGGAGTAATTTATTTTAAAGTGCATTTAACTGATAATTACTGGGACAGGAAGCGGCGATAAGCAGGGCTAAACCACCATGTTCCCTCAGCGTTTTATTCCAGGCACTTTTCATTACGCATTTATCTTGTTGATCACAAACATGCACAACTTGCTTTTGTCTGATGTCTTCGATAAGAAAACGGACAAACAAGTAAAAAAATTGTTTTTTTTTTTGTTAGCAAGAACAATCAACTTCCAGTTTCCTTATGGCCTTATCCTGCCTTCTGAGCTTTGACCGAATTCTGGGTCTGCATCCTTCTACGGCTGTATCTGAAGACTGAATGCAATACGGCAGTGCAGCAAGGCTGACCCACTTCGAAGGCTCCTTAAAATGTGTTCTAGACACGCGTCCCTTTGTCCATTCGCTAAGGATCCATCCCATCCTTCACAGTCCAACATATCCCAAGAATCATTGCACAGAGGTAAAGTGGGCGTGTCCCAGCTAGCCAATAGGAACGGCGATTTGAGATCCAAGGAAAGAGGCGGAGACAAAAAGGAAATTATCCGTAGGCCAGACCCTCCCATTTAGCAATGCTTTCTGTTTGACCTTTTAAAGACGCAGCCTACAAAGGCTTCACCTTCCTAGGACGTGTCACTTGAAGGATACAACCCCCAAATTCAGACACAGCCACTACTGGTCTGAGATTAGGCGTCATTAATGAGAGACCAGCCAGGATGAACAACTGCTGGATTCCAGCAGTCCAGGATCAGGGTTGCCTACCCCTGATCTAGGACATTATTTCCACACAATAAGGATGGAAGTTTTAAAATGGTAATTGGTACTTAAGTGCACACAGAAGAATGGAGATTCTGTCTGAATAACTAGACTTTATACATTTATCAAAGTATATACTCTCGGATAGAAGCAATACTATCAGGCCCTCAGTACAAACAGGAGCTTCTCACCCCAGATTACACAGACTGTGTCAAGCACAGAGGAACTGGCCGGGTCACTGAAGGCTTCCATCTGCATCGGTTCTTCACTCCTCCAGGAATTCATCACTAGCATCATAAAACTGAGAACAATAAAAGAGCTAAGAAAGTCTTTGTGCAGGACACAAGATACATATCATGTATATGGAATGCAGCATATAGACGCTTCTTTGAATACAGACGTTGCTACTGTGGTACTTCGTCTGCAGTTTTCAGTGAAGGACCTGAACTGACTTTGCAAAAACTAATCAAACCTTAATTAAAAATCACTCGATCATTCAAAACTTCGATTTGATTTAAGGCCGGTGAATTCACGCATCAGAAACTCAGAGCCCGAAGTTTCCCCCCCCCCCCACAGAGCCTTTGCAGCCACCGAAATAACTCAGTGGCCAGTGTGGTTTGTGGAAGAGAAAATATAGAAGCGAAGCTTTCCCACCGACCCTGCAGTTTCCGCAGCTACCCCACTCGGGTGTAGTAATGCTAGGGAAGTGGTTAATAGAAGAACTGTCTCCCCAGCGGGGGAATTTCTCCTGTTAAATCTTTGTAACGGCTATTTAGAACATAACTTTGGACAAAAATTACAGCACTCCACTTTTATAATGCAAATAATGACACGATTTTAAACACATGGATTCTTGTACTGGATATTTTCTTTGCAAATGACGTAGACCTTTACTCCTTCAACCCTTAACAGGATACTACTATATGTAAGGTAGAACAATTTAGTGGGTTGATTGTACCTTAAGGACCCTCATCTGGCCTGCAAACGAATCCCTACTTGCGAGTATCATTTTTTCATATTAATTAAAAACACACCAGCACTCATGTCGATAAATAAGTCAAATCTAGGCCTACGTATGAAATATAGAATCAAAAATATACAAACCTTGAATATGTCAGAATGTATTAAGTTTCGTCGTCATTCCTCGGCCATACTGCAGTTTCGGCACCGAAGGTAAAACCGATTCACATTAATAGTGTTTATTCCACACAGTTGGTTTTATTAGTCTTGATGTTTCCACAATTTAATTGGTATTAGTTATTTGTTGTATTTATTTTTAATTGTACTTACCCAAGCTAAAGTCGACGGGGAAAAAAACTAGAACCCTTAATTTCAATCAATATAAGGCGCTTAAACTGTCTATGCAATCAGATGGTTACTTAATTAATTTATTTCAGGTTAGATTTTTATAAAGCTCAAGAAAACGCGTACTGGATCTAACGGTAAAAATTGTAGTGTATTTGTTTTTTCGCGTACAAAGAGAGTAAATCACATAAGTCGGTTCATTTGAAAACTCCAACTTTAGTAAAATTCGCTTGAAAACGTTTAGGAATTTATTTTGTGTAGCCACGGGGTGGCAGTATAGGCCTATAAACAAACGGTATATCAGTAGTTATGGTGGTGTGTGGTGGCCTTATTTGAGTACGTACACATGGTTTATTTCCTATTCCGACAGACCTCTACACTTCTCATTTTTGTACGATGTTAGCTTTGGCTGAGTTCTCTGATGTCCTTTAAATGATTTTATCTTTATTGGCGAAATAGCTGTCGTTTATCTCTGTTAACTAGCCGCGCTCTAGGTAAGCGAATGAGGACTGAAGCTTGTGGTTAGAAACTTACTGCAGAGTACATTAGTATATTTTAATATACATGGAACAGGAGTGGAAACTGTTACACATCGAAGCAGATCTGCTTGCTTAAACGAGAAGACGTGCCGAGATGTTCCACTGAGGAGCTGAAATTGCGCTGCAAACGACTGGTTTGACGAAGCCGGTTTCCAGGAACCGGCGTGGACTTACACAACCATAGGCCAGAGATTACAAGACAGTAACATTGACTTGGCACAGTGGCCCGGGTTCCCTGGCCTGCTGACTGTCAGTAGTTACAGGGGCCGGTTTGACCGCGCTCCCCTCGCTGGGTCTTCCTGGGGTGTGAGACATTTGTCAGGTCGCTTTGCTATGAGTAAGCGGGTGTAGGAGCTTGTGCCCCCCACCTCCGTGTCTGCATTGGCCGTAATTTCTCTGCCTTTGCCTTATTTTTTCACCTGCTACACGTCTTCAGTGCAGGGGATCCCCCGATGCCGCATGAGTTTATTTGAAGATCTCAGAATTCAAGGGGGAAGGGGGGAGCCGTGTTTTTAAAACTTTCCTCTTAGATCGCCAGTTTCAAGTAAGCTCGAGTCTCATGCAAACGGCTTTGCCCAAAGTTTAAAGAGTTCGTTCAGTGTCCCCCCGCTAATAGGGTAGTAGTAAGACTTCTTCTTGAGTATGCTAAATTTAACTGTCGTTGAATGAATGATTATGTAAAAGTTGAATTTAAGGAGTACGGGTAGTGAATGAATGGCTGTAGATTGATAAGCTTTTCGATATTCTGAGCTTCTCTGTCTGACACAGCCCTGTTTCCGCTTCACTCACTCCACCTGTGTTATATCGGGGTTCCCCGATCCCAATGCGGGGAGCCAGAATATAACCCAGTTTGTAGATTTCCCTGCGGAAACGCATCGTGATTAACTTAGTGCCAGATTTAGCAGGTGTGTCTGAGCAGGGACATTTGCAAAATCTGTTGCGAACGGGACCCCCCCCCCCAGCTCCGGAATCGGGGAACACTGAGCTACAGCCTTCAGACGGCATTTGATATTAATGAGTCAGTCTCTTTTCATATATTGATTTTGGTTAAACTCAAACGTAACAATCAATATTAAAAAGGCAATTGCTTTTAATTGAAGTTTTAGGATAGGAATGGACTTGATGAAGTACCATATAAAAACGTACTATTTAAAAATCTGGTATTTTTGTTGTTTTAACAGATGCCAGTGACTATATAAAACAATGTATTTTGTACGTCACCTTAATACGCTGAATATTTGTATTCCTTTCTTATATTAAAGGTATTCATATGGTGTTGCTGTTTCTTTGAATGAAACGTACTCTTAGATATACATTGATGAAAGGATCTATTTTCAGTGCTACAATAACAGAGCGTTAAGTCAGGATGTAAACACTGGTTGATTATGTAAAGGGTAGATGTTTTTACAGTCCAGGGCGTCGTTAGCATTGCTCTTTAGCGGCCAAACACATTCCTCTGAGTTGCGTGCATGTTTCCTGAGGGTGAGCGCGATGTCCTCGCTGCAATATCTGATAAGGGACCCATCCAGTCCGCTATATGACATTCACTCGTGGTTGCGTGAAGTCCCATCAGCAGCAGTTTACTTATGTGGAACATCGGTTGGATTTTCGGGAAATCGACGCCACTGAGGAACCGAGGGGTCCAGGAGGCTCTGGATAGGGGCCCCCAACGCAGCAAAAGAAGCGCTGAAATTCAGTATTAAGTTTAATCGATAGGGTTAAAGAGGCATCTTCCTCTTTACCGAAGGCCATTCGTGGTCTTCCATCTACACCGTGGCTCTCCTGGTTTCGGAAAGTCTGGTTTATCCGAGTGCCAAGAACAGCTTTCTACAATTAGAAATTAGGCGTTGAATAAGAAATTATGCTCCCCTAAAAGGGGGGGGGGGACCCTAAACTTAATTAAATGAGACAGTTTTCCGTTGCTAATAGCTCACATCCTTGAGACGGTCAGGTTAAGATTATAAAACAAGTCGTTCTCCACTTTCAACCGAATACTCCACTTTAATTTGTAAATGTGGTGACTTAATCCCAGACCGGCTATAAACACATTTTTCCCCTGAAGGAACTGGTCGATCCATCTTCTAACCGCTTATCCCTTTTAGGGTTACGGGCGGGCTGGGGGGGGGGGGGGGGG
>JAABNY020000039.1:12142648-12154275 GCA_015164015.2 Brevimyrus niger
GCTGAGGCGGGGGCGAGTGCCCCAGGGTTTTTAAGGGGGGCCGGAGGGGGAGAAAGCACCCAAAGGCACCCCACAGCACCGCCAAATTTTCCCCCCCCCCCCCCCCCCCACACACACACACACAGTCCTGTTTTTTGTGTGTAATGTATGTTATTTGTTCTCCTATTGGTGGGGATTCCCAGTGGGAGGAGGGGACTGGTCTACTCTTCACTCTTTGGAGGTGGGGCTTGTGTTACTGCCCCAAGTTGGCAGTCTCCTTGGGCAGAGGGCAGCGCCGTTTTGTCAGGCTCAGGATTCACCCTCACGTAGAGGTCTCGACGAAGCGGCCTGTGGCCGAAGGCCTCCCTGGCGTCTATGCTGCCTCTACGCGAAGACGGATCTGGCGACACTGGATGTATGGCTGCAGAGGATGCTGGGATCCGGCAGCGGTGCCCGTCTGCCAGAGCAGAGACCGAGCATCTGCTGCCAGCCTTGGATTATGACACGCTGAGTGCCCAATAGCCGGGCACGAGCGGCATCACCTGCCGTACGGCTGCTTATCAGGACTTTTTCAGGCTTAGCTTTTGTTTTTGAATATTCCCTGCTGTCATGCAGCATTTTGACCACAATCCCTTTGCGTTCTGGCTGGGGGGGGGGGGGATAAAAAAAACGACATCAGATCCGTCATCGAGAGGAGAGACGCTGCAGGGATGGCTGACGGCTCAAAGTCAGTTTGGCAGCTGTTTATTTCTCTGCTGTGTTAGATGGGGAGCTGAGTAACGTCCAGCTTATTGGGTGGTGGCTGGACAGGGGGGTGCGGGAGCTGGCGTCCGGCAACATGTTGACGGGGAATGGGCCGGTGCCGCGGCGGGGAGAGCCAGGCGTGGCAGGTGGCGTCAGGGGCTGCGGGCGGGGGGCCAGCCCGCCGCATCACTCACTACGCAGGGGCCCCGGGCTACCCGGCGCCGCCAACTCGCTGGCAAGGAGGAGCTGCTGTGGCCCTCGTTTTGGCAGCGGGGCCGGAAAGTGAGGGGTCCCCCCTCGCCCGCCTCAGAGGCCCCTGGGAAAGAGTCCAGGGTCTCGACTCTACAGGCTCCTCTCCAAAATGGCCCCTGGGGTTAAAATTGTGGCAGTGTTAAAATTTAATGCTGGTGGTTTTAAGGTTGTTGGTTTGAACCTCAGCCGAATAATAATATCTCCTATGGGCCCTTGAACAAGGCCATTACCCCCCCCCCCCCACCAAAAATACTCTAAGGGCACCTGATAAATGGTTTAAACCCCAAGCTTTGCTCCCATCTTGTATGTGTGGGGGTGGGCTAGCATACATCACATTTGGGGACCAAAATATCCCCTTTGGGGGTCACCATTTGGATAAGCTCAATTTTATAAAAATCTGTGAATGCAATCAAGAAAGTAAAAATGCCAAAATGTTGTATTTCGTTTTTGTTAAGGTTAAGACTGGGTAGGGGTTAAGGGTGTCATGACCGGGATTAGGGTTTTTCCCGTAGATATGAATGGAAGCATCATGGGATATGTAAGAAGAAGAGTTCCAATGTACCTGTGTAAATGGAAAATCAAACTTTCATTACATGCAAGGTTCACTGTCACGCGCACGACGGAAAGGGAGAAGACTGAGTGGAGTGCTTGTTCACTGCTGAGGGCTGTGGTCTGCTGCTGCGTCACACTCAGTGGTGTCAGATGATTGGGGGGTCTATTTGTGGGACCTCTTGGTCTGAACCAAGCAGGTGGGGGCAGTGCTGAGGCCAATGGCTAGCAGGGGTGCTGTTACAGATTTTGCCCTCCCCCCCAACCCAGACCAGACCAATCCAATTATTTTACAAATTTTCTAGGGTCCCTGACAGCTGGTCCAGGGGGAAACACTCACCCAGCTAACAGGGAACGTTCCCAGAACTTCAGCCAACATTATGTGAAGGTTTTCTGAAAGTTGTCTGAGAACGTTCCTACTGTAACATTAATGTAACATTATCTCCAAGTTCTACATTTTAATATATGTTACCATGATAGCATTATTACCTGAACATGCTTTTAACATAATTGAATATGTTGAAATATATTGTTTCATAATAAAACAAAAAAAAACATTATTTTATAAAAGAGCTGTGTCCATTTAAGGTAAATACTTCACCCAGTCTTGAACTCTCAGAGGTGCAAGTGAGGCAGTGTTAGCTAGAGATCTGCCACGCGTGTGTTATTATTCTGAGTTGTAGCAGTGGGTTAACATTCTGAGAACATCAAGAACACTGGACGCTCTGAACGTTTTCATACCTTAATCATAACGTTCAGTTAGCGTTCCTGGAACGAAAGTTGTTGACTGGGCAGGAGCCCTTACCTTGGGGGCAGGGGGGTCTATAAAGCCCCAGGGATAGTGGAGTCCAGCCGACTGTCATCAGCTGGCTGCAGTAACTCTGTGCCAGTCGGGTTGCCAGTGACCCCCTGTGTTCCACCCGCATGATGATAAATCTTCAGCGGCTCCTGCTTCGCTAAGTACATATATACAAAAACCGTGAAAGTATGCATGTCAGCTCCATTGAGTAAGAGCTCCATATTTCAGCGCTAATGATCGTGCAGCGTGCGGCTTGCTCCTGCGTGCGCCACGTTATGTGAAGACTCACGCGATCCACCCTCTAAGTGAACTGAGCACGGAGCTGGCCAGGTGCTCTGCAAGCACATGTCACTGCTGTGAATCAGGCCGCTGCTTGTTTTCATTGCGGCGCTTTATTCCAGAAATGCTTCTGCAGTGAATGGCTTCGGCATTCGTGGTGAAATCTTGTCCCGTGCCTTTTTTTTCCGTGAAATTAAATCAGATTGAATTGCAAATTACAGTCATTACCGTTATTATCCTTTTTACCGTTATATATTTATGTAAAGAAGGGGCTTGATATGACCAGAGACCCTTTTTTCCCAGAAGCCTAACCTTATATTTCTGACTGCGCGTGCTCTATGAGAGAAAACACATTGAACCTGTTCAGATTATTTAACTTGAGGTGCCCGTGGCAGGATCATTTTACTAGTCCTGTCCAGTCACATTTCACAAGTGTAAGTCTTGCTTTCATCCTTTCAGTTAAATGAACCCCGGTATATTTCCAGTATTGGGGCAATGGGCTGGTCAGTGGTACTTGGCTTGCCCTGTGGGAATGTCAGCAATCGCTTTGAGAGTCTTACCGGTGTTACTGAACCATTATCATCACTATAATCACTGAGTGTCCTTACATGTTGAGTGTGTATCTTCAGTATGGAGCGAACACGTATAACTCTAACCACTTTGTGTAATGTGTTCATTTCCTGCTTTCCCCCTACTTTTTGTGGTCAGCTTGGATCGCCAATTTCAATAATGTCGTACAAATCACACCTGCTACAACCTTTGCACTATTTTTTAAATATATTTTTTTCTCTTTATTATTGACTCTTTGAATAAATCTGCCTGCATAGATGTTTGTGCGTCTATGATTTTTCCCTTCTCTTATCTATTTGTTAAAAAAATCCAAGTGCACCAGCGTCACCCCATGTGTTTAATTTTAGCAGGTACGGCTGTGGATTTATTTATTTGTTTTGTCACGACTTTACATCCCCTTCAGTGGTCAGCTGGACTCCAGCCAGCGTGATTATTCAACAGGCCTGACGCCGTTGAGGAAGTCTCATTTGATCACCCTGCCCTGCGGGTTAGAATGTAAAACAATCATTGGCTCGTAGGCTCGTCCAATCAGAGATGAGAACCTCACATTTCTAAGAATGAATACGGACCCCGGCGTCCTCCGGCTGGGATTCGCAGCCCCCCCCTGGGGCCCAGTTGTTTTCACCTCCTGTGGAAAAGGCGCTCATTTCCTTAGCTCGCCTTGGGAAGTCTTTAAAAGCAGAACCCCTGGGAGATTATGAGCGGCCCCGTTCCCTCAGAGCAGGAAGTCCAGTTTATGAAGTCCAGAGCCCTCCAGGAGCCGCTCGATCGTATCTGCAGGCCTATAAATCATGGGAGCTACGACGTGGCGTCAGGGACCCCCTCGCACGTTCCTCCAGTTTGCCAGGGGATTGTTTTTCTTAATATCCCCGGAAGTTGCCGGGATGCGAAGACTCAATTAGCAGCCCTCTCCAACCATGGTCAGCGCCGTTGCCCGACAGCAGACTGATGTGTGTTTTGGTTTTCTGAGAACGACGACACAGCTGTTGCCTTTTGTCAAACCGGAGTTGACGTTTGCTATTATAACTGAGCTGCCGCACTCATTCCCAGTGGGCGCAGGTGCGAGACACACCCACCCGGACACTCTCAGAATTGACCTCCTGTTGTGAAGTCTTTCGCAGCATGATCCCTTTGTTTTCAAGGTGCGGTGGTTTAGGATTCATAACCTGACGGTTGTTGGTTTAAATCCCAGGTGAGGCCGGTTTAAGTGCAGTCGATTAACATGAATTGCAGCAAAATATTTATCTGCATAAATATGAATTTAGACCATAAAGAATATTCAAGTAACACCTGCTTTCAACTCCATGAGAATGGCTGGCTAATGGCTAATTTGAAGAAATGATATGAGCTCTTCTTTCAAATAGGATAACCACCCAAAATCGCTATGCGGGGAACTCCGTTAATCACAGCATGATTTTCTAAATATTGTAAAAGAAACCCTATTGCAACAGGCTTTTGTTAAACAAAAGATCCCTAATGATGTTTCTTTTTTGGTTTGTCTTAAAGGACTTTGAAGAGTTCTGTTTATTCTACAAGTGGAACCGTATGAAACAAACCCAAGCAAGTGATTTACACTACAACAAATAAAGCATGAACATTATAAACATGAAGAAAACCCTAAATTACCAGTTTTCAGTGGAGTTCACCTTCAAAGTACACATAGCTTTCCAGAGTCTCTGCGCTTCCAACCTGTTGTTTGCCATTATTATTATAATTGTTTTAAGCCAGTTATATGCTGAATCGTTAAAACCATTCAAGAATGATGGAACACGTAGGTCAAAAGCATAAATCACTGCAAATGAAAATGTATGCTACAGATTAAAACAGAAGTGAATTTATTTAATTTGGATTAAATGTATTCATACAAAGGCATTGCACTGGCTTGCTGAAATCAAAAGGAAAGGCACAGCCAAAGCCAACGGCGGCCATTTTCAACAACCTCAGCCTGCCGCTCCAATAGTGGCTATGACCTCATTGTGAATCAGGAGCTAATGTTCCCTTCGGTGTGTGGGAAAGCTTCAGCCAGCTGAGACGTGGGGCGTCCATGTCTGCTCGCTTCCAGAGCGTTTTCGGGCTGTCGTGACTTTCCTCGCTTATCTCCACTTTACCAGGGATCTGTCTCATTTCGTCCTAAGGCCTTTTCTTTACACAGGAAATTCTCCATTAGCTGGAGGGGCTAATCAGGAGCACAAGAGGGTGGGAGGACACTAATATGGCAAAAAAGAGGCAATGCAGCCCATTCTTGCAGCAGCACAGAGGAGCCCTGAGACCCTAACCCTACCTGAGTTCTTAATCGTGGCCATAGAAGTTTGACCCCATCGGCTTGCCGTAGAGGTGAAATGGAGTCTGTTGACTTGGCACAGTGAAGAAGTTTCATGCTCAACATTACAATGAAGTTTCCATTATGCGTCCCGGCCCTTCGTGGGTGATGGTCAATTTATAAATATTTTCATTCACAATAGTCTGAAACGGCTTAACATTGCTTTAAGGTTAATCACCTTGACAATAGCAAAAGCATAAAGGGTAAACAGTATTTTGTTTTGTGACGTGGTGCTTTATCTGCGGAATGCCAATGACTCCTTACTTCAAATATTTTAAAAAATATTTTTCATGATTTTTTTTTATGCTTTAATAATTGATCATAGTGTCATATCTAAAATCTGTTACTTTTAAAACTAGATGTTCAGTTAGAAGCAAAGAAAAATCTTCTATTACCCTTATCACTGCCAAACTTATTACATAATGTACAGTCTATGTGATAGGCTTGATATCAGACCCCTAACTAAAAATAAAGACCCTTTTCTTCATTCAGCGACTTTAAATTAGATTTTCAGAGCACAAGGAACACTGCAATTCCGCCCATCCATCTGTTCATCCATCCATCCCTGGTCAGGGTTGTAGGGTGGTGCAGATTTAGTGGAAAAATTTTCAGACCCAGACATTGACTTCACCTCACCAGGAAATTGAGGGGGGAAAAAAACAGAAAGCGTCTCTCTTCCTTTTACTGTAAAGGGACGGGCACTGGCAGTTTCATACTCATTTTCTCCTTTTAGCTACTATCTACTGGAATGATTAAATCTCAGAAACAGACCTTGTTTTGATACCAGATGCCGTTTGAGATCACGCAGGAAAATGTGAAAAGTCCCAGCGGCTCAGTAGATACCCCCCAAAATTTCACTACCCCCCCACCCGGGCCCCGCCCCTCCCCTCCCCGCCCCCTTCATGTACAGCACATCACTCCATGACTATCAAGCTGGGGGGAAATCGCTGTCATTAGCATGTGAGTAGAACCACATGGTTGATTCCTAAACCAGCCGCAGAGAAAGCTCTGTGTTCTGGACAACTCTGTGGGTCTCGCCAAGGCTGCCCCTGGGCCATTCTCCTCACCCCAGGTGAAACCGCGCCGCTGACAGGGCTCTGGGTCGGAATGGACAGGCGCCTGCTCCAAACTGTGTATCTCATGGTGCTGATGATTACGGAATACATGCAAATTATCTGGAGGCTTGACGCCAAATGATTTCCCTCAGAATATTTGCAGATACAAACAGTACTGTTACCAGCCATTATAGGCATTCCAGAAAGGTAATGGTCATGCATTAGATAACGTTTACCTTGGTGTGGCATTAGCAAGACAGGTTCTCTGTTTATATATGTTTTTATGGTAACACTTCACTTAAAGCAATCATATAAATTCATTATAATACCACTATAATGCATTCATAAAGTATTATAAACACAGCTATAACTATTTATAAAAAGGCTTAATCCATCATAGCCATGTTCATTGTGAATGCTCTCATCTATAATTCACTATAAATACCTTTATGAGACATTATATTGACCATTATAATTCATTATGAAGGTCTACATAGTGCATTCCAGATTAGACCTTCACAGAGCATTCATAATGAATGATAAACATGGCTTTATCGTGTTATGCCTTTTTTAAAATAAATATTTATAGCTATGTTTATAATGCTTAATGAATGTATTATAATGTGTCCTGAATGTGGTCATTGATAGAATAAGCATATGCTTCATAGAAAGTATTACAGTTTGTATGTATATATTTAAAAGCTAACAAAGCCAAAGGACAGGGACTAAAACTGTGACAGTAGCAGGAATGGCTGAGCTGCCGGAAGGCTCGTTAAGCGTGACTAGACCTAGACAGCGTGGCGCTACTCTGTGTCATTGTTTGACTGGGACTGGTAGCGGTACGCTGGCTCGGTGTCGCCTCACACTTCTGGGGTCCAGGGTCTAAATTCAATCCCCGCTGTGTGTGTGTGTGGAGTTCGCATGCGTTGCCTGTGCTTCCTATGAGTGCTCCAGTTTGGAAAATTGCAATCCCCCCCCTCCCCCCCCCCTTCATAATGAGTGATGGATGTTTGGCGGAGGTGGAAAATAACCGGCCTTCGGTTCCTCGGGGGTGTCAGTGGCGGTGATAGGATAGGTGAGTACGTCGGCACATGTTTTGCATGGGTCCTCGTGGAGAGCTATCAGACAGCAGCATCTTGCCAGGTACCCGTGGGGGCAGGGCGGCTGTATCACCATTCATACGAGCTTTATCTCTGTCTGTCCCTCCTGTTTATCTTTCATGTTTGCCGTGAGACTCAGACTCGGAAAGAAAAAAAAAAAAAACGTTCCTTGCTGACAAATGTGTAAGTCCAAATGGGGTACATTCTCTGCATCAGTGCTTTCTGGCATGGCTATATTTATCTTACAGATCACCCTGAATCACCCATTACGGGAAGAGTGAATTCAAGTGTTAAGCAGTTGCTACAAAACAAAATAAGCAATTTTTGAACACTAGAGGGGGGAAGACCTTACATAAGGCCACCAGACTTTCAGATGACTTCCAAAAATATTCACAAGTGCTGAAAAAGAGATTAAATAAGTTAAACGAATACGCATTGAAATTGGACCAGTCTAAAACGTGTCTGCCGTTAATTAGCGAAGAATAGATAATTCTTGTTCAGAAAATGGGCGCTGAGTGTGTTGTGTAAAGCGGTTTGCATTGGGCCTGTGCAAGTCAGAGTTCAAAGATGTTTAGCTGAAGCTGAAAAACAGTAAGAGATCTGGTGCTCAGAATGAAGATGGATATGCAGATAGTTTTTCTTGGATGAAATCTGAGAATGATGTATAACAGGTTCTAATGTTTTCTGCAAGTTACCTGAGGTTGTTTTGAACCCTCATACTGTTACCAGGGTATATTTGGGAAACAGACTGCCTCGACCAGTAGTGTAGTTGACTGCTTTGATCATCTCTGCTGGTGCATGGTGAATGTTTTGTTCTTATCCCTGATGAATATTTATTAAAAAAAAAAAAAAAAGTGACAAAGAAACTGGTTTGCAGGCTGGTTCCAGGGTTGTTAGTTTCTATTATTCAAATAGCAGGACTGAAATAATGTGTTTCCTTTAAGCGCCCTCAGCTCGGGAGCGACTCGGTCTGCCCGCCGGCTCCCAGGTCTGACTCGGCGACGGCTCCAGAGAGCCCAGCTCCCCGCACCGGCTCCGGGTGAGCGAGTGTAGTGGGACAGGATGGGGCAGGACGGGTTCATTTGGTCTGGCGCCAGTGCAATGGCAGCAGCAAAGATGGATAGGGAGATAAAGGCATGGAGCAGAGGAAACGGGGCAGGGGAGTTGGGTGCCGCGGCAATGACATGTGCGGCCGTCACCAGGGCCCGCCGAGCACGGCGGCCATCGCTCACCGGGGATCCGTAGGCTGGCCTAATCTCCAGTGTGTCAAAAAAGAAGGAATCGAGGGGTGGCTTCGTGCCCGGAGATGGCGACGCCCCGACAAACCACCAGCAAGGAGCGTCCTGGAGCTGAGGCGTGAGCTTCAAGCTTCTCTTTCCAGGGTGGTCATGTGACTCGCTGCAACTTCCTGTCGAACGGAAACAAGAATGGAGGCCAGGCAGGGCAGATTTGACTTGTAGGAGTGGGAATCGTCACTCATCGTGCCAGCTCAACCCCCCGCAGAGCTGACATGGCCGACGCAGCCTAGCAAGAGCTCCTGAAAACCATAAACTTCTGCTGCACATTTTTTACAGTCTTGGGCATGTTTCTGGTGCGGAGTGCCAAACATAACCATAAACCACGTATCTTAAAAATGTATAAAATGTATAAAACTTCTGTATATATGTAGAAAGACTAACCCACATGCCAACTGGTTGAATTCAGTACATCTGTCTGCAGACCCAAGAGCACATCGCCCTGCTGGATTTCTAGCGAGAATTACTGTGGTTGTAAGACCGCAGCAAATGAGATATCAGACGTGCTGACAGCCTTAAAGACAGGTTTGCTGGCGTGGCTTTATGGAAAAGAGGGGGGGGATTAAGCCTACACATCTTCAAAGGTTCCCAAAGAAAACAGCTCTTAATTAGTAAAACATTCATGTTTTTTATATAACGTGTTCCTTACAGGAAGAAATCGGCCAAGTCATGGGCTCGGTTGTGGCAAGACAAAATGCTGGAACGGTCAGCGCAGTGAGTCAGTGAGTTTGTGGGGGTGTGGCCATCCATCCATCCACCTTCTTCCCGCTTATCCAGTGCGGGGTCCCGGGGGGGGGCAGTTCCAGGCAGCATAGGGCACAAGGCAGAGGGACACCACACCTAGATCGCAGGGATCTATTTGTATTGCATTCATGCAGTTTAAATATTTACAGGGTCTGTGCATGTCAGTGTGTGTGGTTTGTTCTTCCTTGGATTCGCCGCACAGGTTTGGTTAGCTAAGGTGTCCAGGCTGGAGATCTGTACATCCAGCCGAAAGCATCCCGAAACCCTGGTCAAAATGTATTCCAAAAATCAGCTCACCTAGATCCTGGACTGCAGCCTTCACACCTCACCTCCCCAGGATCAGACACATGCTTCCACATCTCCAATGCTCCCTTACTCTCTTCTACCTCTACCCTGCCAGTAACTGTGACCCAGTAGCTCCTGGCTGCAAAGACCGGTTAAGCTTCACCAGTTACCAACACCCCCCCCCCCCCATACCCCCCCCCGTCTCCAAATTCATTAGTTGTTGATCCCAGCCCACCATGTACCCACAAATAAATAGAGATGCCCTCAGATTTAATGTGTTTACGGGAAGGCGTGCAGTCGCAACATCAACAACAGTCCCTTTGAGCAGCTGCACAGGGCCCCTTTGACTCCTGGGGTCCCCGAGGCCCCCCCGTCGCGAGCAGAGCCGCTCAGTGTTTCCACTGGCCAAGCAGCCTGCAGCTTGTCTGGTGTTCGGCGACGTCGCCTTATGTTTGGGCCGGGGGGGGGGGGGGGACGAGGCGTTTCTGCAGCCCCTTTGTTCATGGCCCTGCCTCTCTTGTTAAGAGGGCTGCCAATTTACTGGCTAGACCTCTTTCCACATACTGTAATTTTAAGACTTTTAAATAAAAACCGAAAATGATCATCTCGCTTTGCCGTGGTGGTGCTCTGAGGGAGCTCAGGTGTGGGGGCACCTTAAGTGACTCATGTGAGAGTAGCTCATTAATATGTGTGTATGTATATATAGAGAGATTTAAATCAGTGAGTAATCGTTTCGGCCTGACCTGAGTAATTGTATTTCCTGATACCGGGGTGAGGAATAGGTCCTCAGTCAAAATGTTCTAGAAAAGGCGAGTCACATGTCCTGGAATGCTACGCCGCGATTGGCTGATCTGTGCCCTCGCGCAGCCTCACCCGCCCACCTTGGCCTATCTTGTTGTCTATCTCTGCCCTGTCCTTGCCGTCATGCCGGGCTCATGCCTCTCGAGGGAGGAGCCCTTGCCTGATTTTTGTGGGGGCAGCATCATGTGATGCTTTTGTTTCTCCAGACTGAGATGTGATAACGACTCACATGTGTGTGAGTCTGTCTGTACCTGTGTGACTCCATTTTGTCGCCCAAATCTGTATCTGCATACGTGCTTGTGTCCCTCCGTGTGCCCAGGCCCTTCTCCAGACTTTTGGTCACTTCCTGGTCATCTGGTTGTGTTCACCTTAATCCACCTGTAACCCTAACCCTAACCCGTGACCACTTTCCCTGGAATGTGACAGCGCACCGTTGAAGCAGGTATCTCTCCCTGAGCCGTTCTCAGCAGCTGGGTCATAGTCCCAGCTGATGGAGATCTTCACTTGCAGAGGAGTGAACTCAGAACTGTATGGTCCCGTATCCAGAGAGGATTCCACCCGTGTAAATAAATCTGCACCCCTCCCTCTAGGTGGTCTCTCCTGCCCCCGGCCCATTCTTTGGCAGCTTTTTCGACTGACTTCCCTGATTTGTTTTTAAAAATGCCCATTTATAGACCATACCCTGCTTTAATGTTCCCTGGCCTCAGCCTATCGCAGCCCCATCAAAACAACATTGGCCCCAGTTTAATTGTGCTTCACCCCCCCCCCCGCGCCCCCGCCCCCCCACCGCCCCAGACTCCGAATGCGCCACTGTACCGCCCCCCCCCCACCACCCCCCCTCCCCCGCCTCCACAC
>JAABNY020000039.1:12154375-12166210 GCA_015164015.2 Brevimyrus niger
CACACAGAAGTCTATGCTTGCCCTGTGCTGCGCAAACAGAAATTCCCCCACCCTGGTCCTCCAAAACAGGTCTACAGGCTGATTGAAGGGAGCTGTTCTTACCACTCTGGAAAAAAAAACAAATCTATTAAAGCTAAATATTTTATGTAAACCCGAAAGTTTCTTGTGTCAAGGTTGACATGTATATAATACAGTGAAGTTTTTTTAAACAAATCTGAAGCTTAGCATCATGATTGATCTACTGTAAAAACTATTAGAAACTTTGCACAGCTTCCTTTGGTTAGGAACAGCATCCATTCTGTCTTTAAGCTGAATACGTAGCTAAGTTAGAATAATAATAATAATAATAATAATAGTAATAATAATGATGATGATGATGATGATGATGATGATGATAACAACGCAATACAAAATAACAATGATAATTAAAATGTAACCACATCAGTGCTGTACTGTACCTTGAGCTGCTGTACCACTGAAGGCACACAAAGCATTACCTGCATTCATTATTACGAACCACTGTGTTTAACCTGAACTTTTAATTTCCTAGGCTTTATGGCAGCCCGTTCATAAGTAGGAGTCGTCCGTAAGTCAGACATTCTTAACCTGGAAACTGTCTGAATGGGGTGGCAGCTCTGTGCTGTTTGCTGACTGGGTTCAGAACCCCTTAAAAACTGGATGGATATTTTGCACAGTGACACCCTGTGAGGATGAACTGCCAATATGACACTTTTCTAACAGTGAGTGGAATTATAAACTGAACTGATCCGTGACAAGGAATTTTTGCAATAATTGTTGGTTGAGAATCTAAGTGACATCGATTATCGGCCCCAATGATTCTGATGAAGAATCCGCCATTAAAAATGAGGCCGGACGACGGCCAGTGGTGAGAATATTAACATGATCCTGAACTGCCAGCTATACAGGTACTGTATACTTAAAGATGACACATCTGTCACTAATAACATTTTTAAAAACCCCCCATGAAATTTGCTGTAGCCCCCAGAAATCAGCGAAATGTACTGAGGGGAACACCCCCACAGTCAAAAAAATCTCCTGAAAGTAGAGTAGTCAGAGTAGAGAAGTCAGAGTAGCGGCCAGAAGTCGTACTAGGCGGAACTGGCGCACAGAAAAAAAAACTCATGTTGCAGACTGGATTACGGGAGCCCAATGAACACAATTTGGATTTACAGCCCTCTTCGTTCATATATATGAAAGTTCGTAAGTTATGAAAGCTTGTAAGTAGAGGAGCATCTGTACATGAAAATGAAATGGAAGACCGGATGCTGCTCTCTTACTGCTACAGCAGGAACATTGCTGGGATCTCAAGACATAAGGGGCTTAGCTCAGAGGCCTAATCTGTCCCTGGTTCATCATATTGAATTATCTCTCTTTGAAGTTAAAACGGTCATAGCACTACAAAGGTTTTGGGAAACGCAACCCTGGATTAGGCCTGTTGTGATGTTTGGAATTCTCAAACTGAGAGCATGGTTTTGAAAACATCTGAGCAAAACAAATCAGCCCTGAATGCCCCAGGCTCATGATGATGATGCGTCTGTGCCATGCTATTTGGGGAAACTTGTTCTCAGTGAGTTGGGCTTTTGTCAAAAATAGTCTCGCAACATTTTCCTTAGCAAGGAGATCAGCTGATCTCATGGTCCACCCATGACACCTTGACACTTTGGTGGCAGTGGCCTTGCTTACATCACACGGCATCATGTTTTTGGTCATGATGAACTTATAATGACTGAGAAAAGTAGCGAGAGAGGAGCTGCAGGCCTTCAAAGATACCCTCGCTGTGATTGGCTGGTGAGCTCGTGTCACTTTCCACTACGCGTAGTGCGGTAAATGAAAGCAATGTGTAACCATCTACATAACGTGACTCTTGTATGTTTTCGTGATGAGGTCAGTATGCAGAGACGTACTTTGGGTAATTTGGAACTCATACAGTTATTAAAGACTGTCTGTTTAAGTCAGCTTGCTGTGATGTTTTTGTTTTTCAGATTCATGATTTTACCAGTGCTGAGAAAATGTTGTTTGCCTCTTTCAATGTAAATATTACTAAATTCCTCCAGATCTTTTCATCAATGGGTTGATCAGTTCATCAGCACCAACTCATCTGGGTGCAGTAATAATTACTCTGTATTGAACCTAGGAAAATGTGTAAATTTAAAGAGAGAGTGTATATATATTAGAAACCAACCACCTTTCTTACAGATGGGTCATGAAATTAAGAATTTGAATATGTAGAAAAAATGGGGGCCACAGGGGGAATAAGGGAAATGGAATATCAATGTATCAGCGTTGACAATTAAGAATTCTTGAGTCTTGAATAAGCGATTTTGTGGATGCAAGTAACATGAGTCTTTTGGTATATTGAATGCAACGAAGATAAAGATAATTTTACTTAATGATAAGTGAAAACAAGTCAATCCTACATTTTTTAATTTGCATCCCACCTCAGAAATGAAGGGTATGTGCTGGTCTACGGTTTATACACTGGTTTTGTAAAAATATTACAAATTAGGTTTTTTAATTTTTTTTTACAATAAATATTTAGCGTATCAGTCCAGTTCACATATAATGCATAATTTAATAGCACATCCAAGCAATAGATATACCAAAACAGCATTCTGACAGTCAAAAATGAAGAGCAGAGTCATCAGTTTATTTTAATGGGAACTATTTTAATCAGCTATCTACATATACTGGAATTTTGCAGTCGTACGCTTGACCTGAAGGCCTATCTTTTCATTTTTCCCTTTTATGACTTGGCATGCATACTGGCAGTTCATTGTTTAATTGATACATATCTTTACTATATCAACATTCAGTTAAGTTTGTATATATTTTCATTTTCAATAGCTTATACCCTGATGGAGCCACTATGTATAAAGTGTATTTTGCGTACTTTTATAAAAAAATTAGTAAACATTTTTTCTTTTTTTATTACCTGGTTCTTGTAACGTTTTCAAAATGTTATTTGTAACCTATGTAGTTACTTTTTTAGTTTAAATAATTATTGCCAGATAGAGCCCCGAATTTTAACATAAAGAATATTTTTTAAGCGGACAAAAACCGTAAGTGTATCTGTTCAGGGCCATCTGTTAATATGGGCTCGTTTCAAGTGAATTGCGTAAAATGCCGGCCACCGTCATGGTGTGGAAGGTTTCCGGAATGAGATTCTGCACGTCAGTTACAGGCAAACATACGGTGGCCAATGTGGGTTTCCTCTCGGGACAGTGCATATGCTGTCTGCACCCCGAGGGTCCCCAAAGTGACTCTCTGAAGCTGCCAAAATGGCCGCGGTTGGTGCAGGACGTGGAGCGCTGCGCCGCGTGCTTCGGCATGTCCCTGCACGCCGGTCCACGGCCGCTCGCTGCCCGCACTGCACACCCCTCTGCTCCTTCTCGAGCCCGTGCCTGAGCAAGCCGGGTCTGCTGAAAGGTTGCATGGGACCTGCCCGTTGCAATGATGTGGAGGAGCGCCGATGACTGATAACAAGAGGGAATGGCGAGAAACATAAAGGAACAGGGGCGAAACTGAGGAAAATGTTAAAATGATTGTTTAAACTCAATTTTGTCCACTGCATTGGTCGTTATGTATACACGGCTTCTGCACATGGGTGCAGTAGATTTACGGGCTGCTACTGTTGAACCGGGATATGATGGTTAGGGGTGCAGTAGTGGTGCGGATACCCTGACAGATTCACAGGGTCCAGCACTTTACTGGGGCCCTTGAATGCATACGACTATACGGAAAATTGAACAGCCGGGCCCCAGGTGACATTTTGTCCAAATTTATAACTACGCCCCTGGTAACAGCACATTGAAATTGGCAAAGGGGACGAAAGACAGGTGAGTGCGGAGGTGCTGTCCTTCCCAACGTAGGAACTTTTCACACTACTCAAAATGGCCGGTTTTAGCGGGGTGAGGAACTGAGGAGCCTACGGGAGTGGGGGTGTCGATAGCATCTCCGCCGGCCCGCTCCTCTCTGGCCCGGCGCATTGCTCGCATTTCTCACGGCGCATGTAGGCATGCGGCAGGCACGGACCTGCTCAACGACTTTAAAAATAACACAAAGACTGCCTTTGCGGCGATCACACACCGCGGAGGGCGCCAGGCTGCAGCCTGTCCGCCGAAAAAACAACAACAGACCCATCAGGTTCCAGGGAAGCAGAGTCATTCTTAAATATGACAAATTATTTAAATAGTTTTTCGGGTAGATGCATCAGTCAACGAGTCAATCGGTCAAATAAGAAAATGCCGTTTGGCACACAACCTTCAGTCAGTGATCTGTGTAGGGAGACAAGGTACTCTCTATATGAACTTGGCCTCCTGCTGTTGGTTGGTGCTCCACCAGGGTGCTGTTGCACAATCTTCTTGAGCAGTGGGTCCCTGGCAGACAGACTGTCAGGGAGCCAGGTCCGATTTGGATCTGATGTACCATAACAAAGCAGAAGCGAGATGGAGAACAGGGTCTGACCTGAAGCTGTCGCCGGCCTTGGGGGTTAATGCACCCGCAAATCATTGCTCCAGTTTCACATTTCATGGCTGGCTGATCTCATAGATTGCCTGTTTTTTTTTCCACGCCGAGTGTGGATTGAGCAAACAGACGGGACGTAATGTATCTGGCCAATCGGCAGTTCGTGCAATTCACAGGATGGCGCGTCTGTGATGTCATTTGTGAGGCTTGCGAAGTGGCACCTGGGGACAGTGAATGGGACGCATTCTGGGAGCTACGGTTACCCAGTGTTCATTTAGGCACAGCGGGTACTTGCTGATGTGATTATGTGTCACTGAGCCCCCAACAGTTATCTAGCAGTATCTAATTGCTGCCTTATCATCGCTAGACCGAAGATGAAGCCAGGTGTAATTGACTTGGCTGAACTGAATGTCCGTGTACTTTTGCTTATGAGCAAACATGCTCTCCATCACTGGATGGCTTCTCTGCCCAGCAGGGCACAGGAGGACTTGGGCAGGTCTGCTGGCTGCTCTACCAGATTTTACCCCTGTGCCCTGGCCTCGCCAGCAGGGAAAGTCGTAATATCCAGCCCAGGCCAGGAAATTGGGTCAAGGCTCTGACTGGACATAGGAAGCAGCTGTGGCTGCCATTAGGTCACTCCAACCTCCAGTGTCCTCAGTCATCTCAGCGTTTCATGCTAATGGCTTACTGTGGTCACCTGATACGTATTGTCTCCCATTGGCCTTGGTCTTCATTATGAGGTGAGATCTGAGCTGAGGTATCCCTAATGATAATGTGCACAGCTGAACATTACTGGCTATGGACCAGACCATGCAGCCCACTTTTGGGGGATGTGGTTGGGTAGCCTGGTTCTGTGCAAACGACACGGCTTTCCTTGGCACTGGTTCATAGCTTGAATCGACAAACGTCTGGCGACATCTTACGTCTTTATCGGAGCAGCTGTTTAGTGCAGTCCATGGTTTTGTGAGCCATGTTTGGTGATGTCGCCAGCTGAGTCTCTGCTTGTGGACTCCACCCCCGTCCGTTGCTGCTAATGGTTTCTCTACTTCTAGCAGTCTCAGGGAAACCATACCCTTAAAATAAAGTTGAAAATGATGCAGACTAGCATAGCACTATCAAATAAGTTGGCTAGAACTAAAGGGAAGTTATTAATGGAGATATGAGTACAATGACTGTTGCCTAAATTGGTCAATACTTCTGCTTAAAACTATACTAAACTTATCACTTAAGGAAGGGCTATGTACATGGGGGAGAACATAGCGGTTCTGTTTTCTCATTGACCAAAAAAATTCAAAATTAGGGGTCTCAAAGCTGCTTACATAATTTGCAATATCCTGTTCCTGTTACATGGCGCTTGTACCATTTGGCCAGTTAAAGAGTTGTTATTGTTTGCCTTGCAATGCTTTTAAAAGGCTGTTTTGATTCAACGTCACCCTCTGTCACAGGACCAGCCAATGGCAGGCAGTCAATTAGCTCTATTCAAAGACGAGAGAAGATAAGGGGTGAGAAGGCAGTGGATCAGGGGCCCTATTGATGGAAACCTGAGAACGGGTTTGGCGCTTTCCCATGTCAGTGCCGCAGGTTCAGGCTTCGCCAGTCGCTCTGTCCTGTCAGCTCAGATGGTCTGAAGGCGAACCCATCGCAGGAAGTGCATCACCAGTCGTGTCTGCTTCCCTCTAGACTAAGCAGACGCCGTCGCCGCAGAGGTGAAGGCAGCTCATTTACATTCATCTGCCATCCAGTGTGCCACCCGGGGCAGGGGCCCACAAGGAGTGCAGACCTCCGGAGGTTGCTGGGAAGCGGCTGGGTCATGGTTGGCATGGATGGAGCTCCCTGGGCTGCTTTAGTCATGAGGTCTTCAAGGCGGGGATTTCACGTGTGGATGCCGGTGGAAATGAGGGAAAACAGACTGAAAACAAATATATTTGTCAGCTGGCTTTCTTTTTTTTTTCTGCATATCTGGGAGAGAGGATTTCGTAGAATTGGAGGTGTCCAAAGAGACGCGTTCGGGATTGGAGTGGGGTGGGGGGCGGGGTGGGGGGCTCTGTGTTCAGTCTGCCTTCGGTGCGAGTCAGTCCCCTGTTGCACAAGACGGGGAGTTCGTGTCCACTTGAGGACAAAGTCCTGATCTGATTTCTGCTTTTCTGCTGTCAGGCATCAAGCTGAGATGAGTGCGTGAGGCTAAAACATCCAAAAGCAAAGTTAAATCCATATTGCAATCAGGATACCCTCACGAAGGCCAGCATTTACTCCACAAACATTTACATCAAACATACTATTCCCATTTTTCAATTAAACCTAATATACGGCGCTAAAGAAAATAGCTAAATGACACAATGATGACATTTCAGTTGACGTCTTTCAAAAATAATCGTTAAGAAATAGCTAAAAGTAAACTAAAAATGACAGAAATTAAATGTGCATGGCTAAGATTAATGAGGCGATTATTTGTTATTTTTCTCCTGTTAGGCTTCAGGCAATGTCAGTAATAAGCTGTCCAGCGAACCGCATGTTTGCAAAGTGTCGATGCCGCATTTTAGCAAATCATTAGAAGCCGTGACGTCTGGGTATGGCTGCTTTTCTGGTTGAATATCTGTCTGGTCCTTGTGTGTTTCTGCTGTTGAAAGTGACTCTGGCAGAGCACTGGGCGAATCTGCAAGACCGAATCTGCGCAGTCTGCACTCGTCCGATTGGCACCTGCTGGTGGGTCTACATTCACTTTACAAAAGGTGATCATGCATTTCCCTCTGTACGTTAACCAGCCACATCAATCATGCTTTTTAAAACCTATTTGTTTTCACTCACCTATAAATATTTTTTCTGTGTCCCTTTTATGCATCTGCAATATGTATTTTATTGTGTCATTATTTTATTGTTCCTATAAATTAGCTACTCTTGTGCAGAACTCTGGTTAGCATTGGTTATTTTTATAAATGTGCTTTATAAAAAAAATCTTTAACTACTACATCATTTTCCCTTTTTAATAGTGAGGGAACGGCGAGCCCCGCAAGGCTAGTGCCAGTGGAGTTTCCACGTGGTCTTTTCAGAAGCCCCGTGTTCTGGGCTGCCAGTCCGAGCCCTGCTGAGGTTCTCCAGGGTGTCTATGCAACCTGCCTCTGTATCTTTTATACCTTGGACCACACTGGTGTAATGACCGCCCTCACTAAGAACCACTCAATGTGTATCAAAGCTGCACTTAAGTGTCTGTTTGCGTTCTGATGATCTCTGTTATCCAAATCTGACATGTTCTCTGCACCTGTATGGTCATGACCTGTAAAAAAAACACAAATTAAGTCACATGGTCGATAATTAAATGCACGTGTGCAGTTTACAATATTAGAGACTGACAGCTTCCTTTGAAGATTTAAATCTGATGGACCTGCAATGCAGCCAGCTGAGGGAACAGGAAGAGGTCTCCTGCGTGCTATAGTTTGTCTCCAGTGCAGCCCTGAACATCTGGCAAATGCTTTAGTACAAACTGGCGGAGTTCAAAAAGCAGATTAACGCTGTTATACCTGCAGAAGCCTCTACTATATCAGTTACGGTTCCTTATTTTGCTATTTCATTCATTAAGTTCTTTATACTTTACATGTAACATCCAACTTAAAGACTTTGCTTGCCTGCATCTAGGCAGATGTGTACTGCAACAGTCACAAAGAAAGCACAGCCTCATTAAGTGTTATAGACCTGAGACAGCTGACCAAAAAAACTGTTTACTTTTCCTTCAGGCATGTCCAGTCACATCACTTTACTTTTACCTTGTAAAGTTTTCTCCTCAGAGTCTGGTGGATGTTGTTTAGCTGCGAGACAGTCGTGTCTCAGGCTGCGATTGTCTGTTGGCAGTCATGCTGGTTTTCTTATTCTCTGCAAGCCACTACATTTGCTATTTTCGTGCCATATTTTGCTGCTTGTTATCTGTCCGCCAGCCTCTTTTGAGTGTCCTGTAATTGGTCCTGTTATCATTCTGATCTGTGTGCAGATTCCTCCGCTATCTGAGGAAAGCATCTGACTTCCTGCCGATGACACACACTGCAGTCACTAGAGGACCTCAGCTTCTGCCTCATCTCTCTCACTTCTGTCAACTAACCTGTCAGCTGTGATGTTTTGGATCTTCCCAAAAACGTTATTGATCTGGACATTTCCAGAACTTTCTTGTTAACTACTAGTGTCACAGGTCTACAAATGGCTATTATTTTAACATTAATCTTTATGTTCAGAGACAAAAACCAGAGCTTATGTAATGTGATTACTGCATTAGTCAAAGGGGTGCTCAAAGTGGCCCTTGGAAATGTGGGTCTTGAACTACTGGAGTTCAGTGGACAATAACTAATGGTCGAGATTTACATTTGTGACGACTTCAGCCATAAGATTCTTTCCATTATGTGAATCTGGGACTAGGGACTGAGTCTGGGGCACTAACACAAGGGTCACCATCACCTCACCATCACCTTGCAGTCATGTGACATCACTGACTCCAATCACTGACTTCGGTGTGTTTAATATTCTGGGTTATACTGGTTAGTATATTTTTGATTATACTGGTTAGCCAGTGCTCAGACATATTTATATATACCTCTCACCTTCTGAAGGGGTGGGTGACCTGATAACTGCTAAGGGGGGAGAATCTGGAGACAGATTTCATGTGTGTCCATTCATCCTCCTTCAGACCAAATATAGCTATAATTAGCTGCAAACAGAAATCATGACATCCGCCTGTGACCCATAACCCAAGACCCAAGTTTACACTTTGGTTTATTTTGATTCCTTTCATGGGTTTCAAAATAACAGGCGTGTTTCAATAACTTTTATTTTTTAATCATTGTGCTTTGTTAGTTTCATCTTGGTTACATCCGAAAAGGAAAAAATGTTCCCATATAAACCCTTTGCTGATTCTGTGGTCCTATGGATGACATCTCAGCTAATTTCTGAAGCATTTAGAGTTTTCTGGAACACAGAGAAACGCATGTAATACAGATTAAATATTTTGCATTCTTCCCAGAATCGATTGTTAGATATGGTAAGTAAGAAAGCGGAGGGACCATTAATGACTTTAAACCGTAGTAACAAAGGAATCTTAAAAATCTCTCTCAAAAATGTCTTTGTCAGTCCTTCGTCAGTTTCTCTCTTTTGTTTACACATATTCTCAGATCCAAAGAGATACTATGCATTACTACAGTTGCATAATAAAAAAAAAAAAAAAAAACAGGCATTTCAAAGGCATGTGAAAGCAAGTATGTTTCATTCTGGTTGATTTCTGTCTCATTTGATATCCATCCATCAATCTCAGTGTCCACTGGTTATTCTGCACATGATGGCGAAGGTCCTGGAGCCCACGCCTTGCCTCACAGGCACAAACCTTGGACGGGACGTTGATTCATCACATGCCATCACTATTTTGAAAAAAGATGCAACATTAGTGCTCACTTTGGCTACCTGTAATTTATTTGCCATAATTTTACTGCCACTTCGGTGTGTTTATCCTACTAGTAGACCATATCACTCTAGCTCAACCATGCACATTATTTTTCATCCAGACTACATGAGCCCACCAAAAACTTGTTCTCTTCTTTATTCCCATAGACCACAATTTTGTATAGGAAATTTCCAGTCCTGCATAGAAGCGCTATGACTGTGTCCTGTGACATATGCTCACGCTGGGTAAACCTGGCTCTCAGAGTTGGGCGTCCAACCATAGGTAGAGTCCAGATGGCTGCCTTTACAGATGACCAGGCAACCACCTGTCTGTGTGAGTGCAGGGCGGCAGTTTGTGGCCGTAATTAAACCAGTTTCTTTCTCCCCCAAAAATGGGCCTGTCGCAGGAGATGGCCTGGGTGTCACCGGAAACGGCATGGAGGGAGATTGCGAAGTTGCCACGGAAGCGCACGCTTATGCCCGCGGGGGCCTCTTTGCGAGCACGCAACCCCGCCCCCTCGCTGACAGTGGAGTCATTCCCCTGAGGCCTGCCAGCGCCTTTCCTCGGCCTCTTGTCAGCCAGGCTGGACTGGCAGACTTTGATTGCGCGTAAGCATGCGACAGACACTATTGCCTCCATTGCGATCAGGATGCACCTGCAGCTAGTACATGCATCTCCCCGTTGCACCGGCATTCCTGACTTGAGATGCTCTGGTCACGGATCCTGGTGCATTTAAATCACGTGATGAACCCTTTGCAGGATTCATTGGGTGGGGCAGCAAAGGAGGGTTACAGCTCTTATTCGCTTGACTATGCAGCTGCCTTGGTGTTGGATGCCTGGACACATAGTGGGCATTTTCCAACTAGGGAAACTCAGTGCCATCTCCCTGGCTCCCTTGGTTAACGGCCACATGCAGGAGGCCAACCTAAGCCTATCTGAACCGTATCAGGTGATCTGACATCCCCCCTCCCCACACTGCCCATCGAAAGCATCTATGTGTATACCTCTGCACACATCCCACTCTGAGGTGGGCTGGTTCTTCAATGGAGATGGTTGGCATGCCTTTGTAGGCCAGACAGAGGATATATTCGAAAAGGAATGCTTCAGAGGTTAATGAGACCTGGAGACAAAAGCACGATGTGGGGGGTGTGGTTGCCAGGCAGACGACGGCGACTGTTGCATGCCGTGGTGGGAATAGAAATGAAATATCTTGCCTTCAAAAATGTTGCCGTTGACTACCATTACTGACAGAATAGCACGAGATGCTTCAAGTGTCATGTGAAATAACCTATGACGAACGCCTGGGGTGTTTGAACGGCGTCCAGCCCTCTGGTCCCAGTGCCAGTGCAGAATATGTCTGGACTGCAGCTTTTACAGTAAAATAATTTCATAATGACTGAACAAATAATGCTCTGGTTATGTGCCTGGCATTATCTGCAATTTGAGATACATCACAGGCTGTTTTTACTGGAGGAAAGAATGGGAAAGACAGCAAACGTGGGGCGGGGTTCAAGAGGGCAAGGGGCCTCTCTGAACTGGAAAAAGCCTGAGATTTGCAATGCATGCATGATTAATCGGAGGCAGGCCTGGGGCGTAAAACGTGGCCAATGGCTGTCTGTGAGAACCTGCCTCGTGCCAATCAGAGCCTGTTATACTGGAGGGTTCCACAAATAAAAACAAAAAAAAAATTTTAAAGCACAGCCTCTTGGGATAGAAGGCATGTTTTTACACAAGGAAATCCAGTGAGCTGTTTTTTACATCTACATATTTATTTATCACTCTGTAGTTTTATTTTAGTTGCTGAGCACAAATTCCATTTCATTGTTGCATTCCAGTGATTTTCTCAGGCTCCAGGCCTGGTGCTTACTCCTTGCCCCCCCTGGGAGTGGGTACATAAGATCGGGGAGCGAGCTGGACCCAGCTGTCATGGGTGCTGG
>JAABNY020000039.1:12215431-12229637 GCA_015164015.2 Brevimyrus niger
CAATAAATATGTAGCAGGTTACATTATTTTACCACACAATACAATTTAAAAACAGTATTATATACTTACTTTTCTTTGGAAGTCACCTTAACGAGGTAATGGCGTCTTAACCGCGCAGCAGAAATATTCTGGAAGACTTCGACGTCATGACGTCAGATGCATGACGCACAATAAGTGGAACTTAATTAGAGCGCTTTCGTTTAAATGAGAATATCAAGTTAAGAGAACAGGTTGTAATTTCAAGTTGAGGGAAACCCAAAACACATATAACCGTGACTTAAGCAGAAAGCTGAATAATAATCATTTAAAATATTGCTTTACCTCAACTACAGCACAAATTCTCTTTTTAGAGTGTACCTGGAGAGGTTTTCCGTGTATGTCCTACAGGGAGGAGGCCCCGGGGCAGACCCAGCTGGAGGGATTATATCTCTCGGCTGGCCTGGGAACGTCTCGGCGTCCCCCCCGAGGAGCTGGTAGAGGTAGCTGGGGAGGGTAGGTCTGGGTATCTCTCCTGAAGCTGCTACTCTTGCGACCTGAACCCCGGACAAGTGGTAGGTAATGGATGGATGGATGGCTGCTGCTCCCCACCTTTCACTTCCACTCAATCTCACACAGGTCAGCAAAGAGACGTGCCATTTTTTAATGTGGACTTACACTGAGAAAATTCAGGTTCTGTTTTGGGATGTGCCAGCTTCTTTATTGACAGAATGCCTTTTATCCTAAACTCATTTTATTATTTTTATTCTTCCTACTTTTTTTTTTCTTTAAACGCGTTTCTACAAATATGGTGTATGCCAGGAAGTCAGGTTGTTTGTATTTTGGCTATTTGTACATTTAATGTATATTTGCATTTTTCATGTTCATGTTTTGTCACAACACACAATATTAATAATGTGCTATTTCTTTTTCATACAGAGTAAAGCTTTCCTGTTTTTGAATGCTGCCTCCTTGTAAATTTCCATAAATCATCTGTCTTATCTGCTTCGTTTTCCGTTACACATCTCCTGTACAGCTTCTGTCTGTGACATGCATCCTCACAGCCAGCAGGAGAACCTCTCTGTCAACCTCCTGGTTATATTCCTTTGTCAGACTTAATAATTGAATGACATTAATACTGGCAGTGAAACCTTCTCAATAGTAAGTCCTGTACCTCAGATGCTTTAAAGTCAGAATAACCCAAGAAAACCAATCTGTGAAATGACCAGTTAAGAGATTAAAGCCATCTTCCTTTGTTGTGTTAATACTTATTTGGGTGTCTTATAACCTATGGCTAGAGTACAATTATGACCCATGTGTCCAAAATGCATGTCCCCATGAAACGGGGGGAGAGATAAAATGCTGCTTGCTAAGTCTCAAGGGGCAAATTGGGGAGGGGGGATACCAAGCATTTCTCCGATTGGTCGCTTTAAGTATAATTAGTGTGACGAGTCACCCATGCGTGTTTCTAATTCATAATTTCTAGTCTACGTGTGGTGCGCTTGGGTGACCCTGACGGATCTTATAGGCTGCTTAGCAGTTATTTCGTATTTTATACGGCCAAACGGTTTTTGATGCTCGGTGATGTATCCGGTGCTTCAGTCCTGCTGATCGTTTCGGATCTTGGCTGCGGTTAATCAATGTAACTCTTGGTGTAAGTTACCGTGCTCGATTGGGAGGAGGAGCCCTGGGCATGCTCGCTCACGGCCCAGCGTCGGGAGCGTGTGCGACAGACAGGATCGGTGACTGAGCCCCGGGGAGCTGTCCGTTTCAGAACCGCTGAAGCGGTCTGGGTCCTGTTCACTCGGATCCGCAACAGGACCGCTTTGCCGAATCGGGACTATGCGGCAGGCAGCCGGCGATCGGTTACAGCAGCGCTTCTCTCCGCTCGGTAAGTGTTTGCAGTGAACAGGTTCGCAGCTGGCTTTTGCGGGACTCCTGCTCGCCGTGCTGAATGGATGGTACGTGTAATACGTAGTAATCCTGGCAAGGCGACCCTTCTTTGTCCTGTCCAACTTTGTCCTGTCGGTAACGTTTTCTTAAATAATGGCCATCAAAATGGCAAGCATGCACGGCCACAGTGTTTCCTTTAATGTACTGCATTTTCTTTTGTTATTATGGGGTATTTGTGTCTACACAGGCTACTTTTTGTATTGCAAATCCGTGCGACAAAAGATTAGCGACGTTCGCCGCGGGGGTGGACTCCTCAGTAGCCCAGCGGTTATACTCTATATGACGAAAACGTGACAGTTACACTTTATAATGAGCGAGGGCTCTTGCTAATCGCCAGTTTTAGTCTTTTTATATGTTTTTTTTTTTTAATCGAACAATTATGTGTGAAATTTACACATATTAAGAAGGTAATTAAATGTACAATTTAGAATGGGACACGTTATATTTGGATTTTTAGGAATAATTAAAAATATCATTTTAGGATTAGCTTTTTTGTATTGTGTTAACAGTTTCTTCAGAGTGTATTCATGGTAATTGCAGAATTTTGTCTCAAAAGTACCTACAAAACATTGTTCCTGAGTAAAGCATCAAGGTCTGTTCCTTGTAAACAAGCTTCTGGAGGCTGATGTTTTGTTTGAACTTACAATGCTTGTATCCAGATTGCACATTTTGCCATCTGTGACTCAGTTTCTGTAGTGGAGTGTTAGCATGTTGACAAGGCTGTTGCTTCCTGTTCGGAGCTGTGGCTCCCAGAGTCTTTGGTTAGATTCACAGAAGGAAAGCTGTAGGTTTACGAGACGGGATTTGGGGCTGATTCACACTCATGACCTACATGTCTTGCTGTTTAGCGGATCGTGTGCTAGATGTTTACTGTTACGGTTGGCATCGTTTACTGCATTCCTGGAAGGGATGAGTCTGCTGGTTTGTCCAGGGCCAGTTATAGACCTGGCTAGCTGTGTAGCACTTGGCTTCTGGCCTGTGACATCTCCGATGACTGTACTGGTCGCCGTGCCACCGTGCCGCTGGGGGAGAGGAGTGACCGTGAAGCTCTGCTTTCCCGTGTCGACCCGCTCGATCTGTTTTTGCTGTCCACTCACCATCAACGCAGCATATTTACCGTCACGCAGTGCCGGTATTTCCCCACCCAGCCACCCATCCATTTATCCATCTATCCCTCCATCCATCTTCCGACTGGGAAAGGCCTCTTGAACATTGCCTCAGTGTGGTTTGTCAGTTTGCTGGCTGAGGAGTCTGACTGAATCGAAAGCCACGGCGGAGGGTTTTGACTGATGGCCTGTTTTCTTGTTTTCTTGGGGCCCAGCCTGATGAGGCCCGCTGACCAGCGATCCTGTGTCATACCACTGGGGCTGGAAGCTGCATCCTCTGTGCCTCTACTCTCCTCCTCCTACTCTCTATTTCTTTCTCTTCCCACTCTTTATATTCTTTTGTTCTTCATGTTCTACCGTCCTCAGTATCTGGTTATGCCGTTCCTTCCTTTTTGTTGTGTTTCTCGACCCATCTCTTTTCTTCTCCCTGTGTCTCTCTCCATCTCTGTCTCTCTCTCTTTTTACGATTCTCTCGTTTCTGCCCATGCTGGAATAATGCCCCCTGACACCTCTGTGCGATATGACACTTAGCTGCATTGCCCGTGATGATGCCACCATTGATTTGGTGTCCAAATTAGGTCTGCTGCGTATCCCTGGTCACTTTGAACAAAATTGTGCGGCTGAAGTGGTTTGTAATCTAGAGTAAATGGCTGCGATTTTGCATCTCTGCTAGTGGGATCCGTTTGATCAGTTTCATGTCAACTTGCAAACCTGGCTCAGGCTATCCATCTGCTCCACTCTGTGAGAAGAATTCACATGTAGCAAAAGCTGTTAGAATTCACCAGAAGTCTGCTGTTTTTGCTAGAAGTTTATTTTGTTTGCAGTGAAGTAAAAGTGGCCTTTGCTTAACACAGTGGGTGGCAAACTGAGACAGTTCTCTTTCTGTGTAAGCCTTTTTAATGGGTACTATTTTTTAGAATAATATTCACTTCAAAATCACAGCCAAGTGGCAAAACCCAAGGCGGGCTGCTGGGGGGGGGGGGGGGGGGGTTTGACTGGCAGGCGTTTCTGCCATTTGTTCAGCTGTGAATTCTGCTCTGCAGCCGCTATTAGTGTTTCAGCATTTCTGTCTGGATCCCATCAGAATTCAGAATCCATGCAGCTTTTCACCTTATTGTACAAAGTATTGTGAAACTCTTTCCTCTGAGAGTCAGAGAGACTGACATTTATTGATTCTGGAATAATACAGTGATTGATTAAATTATAAGCCATTACGTGTGCTCCAAACATATACAGATTTAATGTGTTTCAAAGGACGCTACTGCAGGTCGATGCAGTAAAGGCTCATTGTTATTTACCGGACTGAGATCCCTGAAGCTGCACTTACCAGCTTGTAAGGACGCGCTTTATATAAAAACAAAATCGCAGGAACGCCAGGCTACTCGACGAGGCTGCAGTGTTACTCGGGGCCAGGAGTTCGTTCACAGCAGACTGCAGTGAGCTGAAGGGAATGCATGGTGACGCGTCAGCCAGCGAGTTCATGCAGCGACTGTCCCAAACCCAGCAGCTGCTTGCTGCGACCGCAGAGGCTCCATCGTTTCTTCAAGCGATCCGCATAACTATGCAATTAGCATATTATAATTTAATTGGACGGAAATCAAACTTCAGGAACTGAAGAGGCTGTCTTTCTCAGTTCTGTAAAATCCCAGCATTTTTGGTACTTGCAGCATTTATCATTGTCAATACCAAAGCCGGGTCAGTTTCAGTGGTGATATGAATGAGTCGACCACATCATTTGCCATACTAAAGAGAGTATACTATGCAGTCACATGGCCCGTCAATAAACGATTCTTTAAATGACTTTTTAACCATCCTGTGTTTGAGGATTAAGCTCACGTGTCATTTTGTGAGTTTAGTAAGGAAAGGTCAGCTGTATACCGCAGTTATTTTCAGTGACCTTCTCTATCAGTGCTGTCTGAAGAGAGGCTTTTTTACATAACATGTAAAGCCCTCTTTGTTTGCGACTCTAGCTTCTTTATTAGGTACATTTCTAAGATGATGGCGTTTATGGGCTCCGTGGGCTTTTCACGTTGGCGAAGGTCGTTCCTGCAGAGGGGGTGCGCGTGCTGAACTGGAGCCGCTCTCCTCAGGTAGCTATCGGACGCTGTGTGACGGGCATTTGGTGTCACCGCTGCTGTCCGCCTGTTGGCCATGCTACTGAGCTGAAGGCCCCTTTGGGAAGCCATGCCATGTGGGAACATTCAGAGCTTGCCCTGGGGGGGGGGGGGGGGGGGGGGGGTGACCTGAAACGTGGCCCCAGCCCATTTTTCCTGTCCCCCTCAGGCTGACGGACCCCATCCCCACCACAGAGACGTCCATCACCCCCCGGCAGCGCCCCAAAGGGGGCCAGGCCCAGCCTATTGCCGGGATCCTGCCTATCCAACCGGCCCTCACTCCCCGCAAGAGACCCACGGGTGCCCCCCCGGCTGCCCCGCCCGTTGGTACATGCCCGCCCCTCCTTTCACTAATGCTTCTCGTGTAGCATGAGGTGCTCTGAGCTTGCAGTCCTCACTGCTGATGCGCCTCTGTCTGTACGCATCTCAGGGTGATCTTAGCTGTGGAAGTTGGGTGCTTTGCTCAGCAAATGCACTTGCAGAAAAGTTCAACCTACTTAGCCTCCAGTGTCCCGAGTTAACGAGCTGGTAAAGGCCTGCAAAGCTGCGCACACCTGCTAATCTGCACAGAGACGTGGATGCTGGCCAGCTGGTGCTCAGAGGTCTGCTGATGCATCCTCCCCCTGTAAATGTGCAGGCTGCGATTTCCACCGCCCTTCTCTCCCTGATGCAGTCCCTAATCCCACGGCGCCACAGTAGATTGTGCTGAAAGGCCTCTGCATGCTGGGTTGTTCTTGGCGTGTCTCGTGTGAAAGTGCAGCTGGCCTCGGCTTTCCTTTTGTCGGTGCCCTGGGCTGCTAGGATTCCTGCCTGCAGGAGGATTTTAGCCGTGTGTGTCTTTACCCGTTGGACACGATGGTTTCTCCTTCCCTGCTAATGGCGCCGTGCCGTTCTCTCATTTTTAAAACGGTCCACAGCGGTCGGTCTCGGCGCCGGGCCCCCGGCCTCGGCCATGCAGCCGCAGAAGGCGACGCTGCCCCCGGTGGCTCAGCAGCAGGCCCCGCCCACACAGCCCCCGCCCCCTGCGGCCCAGGCGCAGGCCCCGCCCTCTCACCAGCAGCTCCGCATGAAGCAGCAGCAGGCGGCCTCACAGCAGGTGAGCTCGAACCCGTCACCGGCGCACGCAGAGGAATCATTTGCCTTCAGCTGTGCTGTGAGTCGGCCTGTGATGCTGGGTCGGGTTGGTGGCGCCTCTGGGTTCTCATCTCCACAGTCAATGGATGTCCGTAGTACTGAAGAAGGATATGAGTAGATGGCGAGTAGTAGGCGAGTGGTAACCTGTCGACAGTCATGTCCCATATTCCAGGGGGGTACCCTGATTGGAGAACACTTTGATAAAGGGCTTACATATATATATATTTTTAAAATACTATATTATTAGGTTTTCTTAGCTTCATGCTAAGCGCCTTTTGAATGGTTGGAGTAAGAGAACATAGCAGTATACGTATGCCGATCTCAGCGTTGGATCACATCTGCTCATGATTTATTTGGTTGAACATGAACTGATCCATTGATGCAAAGGACACGATGCACTTGATGAATGGTCTTCACCTACAGGCTAATGTCTAAAAAATTTCAGTGTAATGGTCTAGAGCAGTGTTTCTCAACCTGGACCTCGGAGATTCCTGGATGGTCCATATTTTTGCTCCAGTTTGGGAGTTGGGAGGGAATAAAAACATGGACTGTCTGGGATCCCTGAGGACCAGCTTGAGAAACAGCTCTAGTGACCTTCAGCATGGCGGGGGGTGGAGCCATCTAGGATGAGTGGCAGCTGATTGGCTCCATCATGGCCAATCGGTGTGTGAGTTCAGTTTTTTTGTTGAATCCTGAGAGGTCCTCTCTCTGTCCTCGGGGTCGCCTGTAAGTTCGCGGTTGTCCTCATCTGGAGGATAACAGGGGGGCATGTCATATTTAATAGGTGCATTCCTATAATTTTGGGGGCATTCAGGTTTATAACAGCATCCATAAAATGTATCTCTAAGAATTAAAGTTCGTTCATTGATTATTGGAAAGTCTGACACACGGGGAGATACTGTGAATAGGGCTGTACCATCATATGCTGTCAGATAAAGGTACTTCAGTCACATGCTGACTGTCTGACTACAAATAGAAACAAAGCCAGGGTAATGTCCCTGCGCATAACCAGTACGCTCCATGTGCAGCATACTCTGGGTGGACATGCAGACAGGGCCATGTGATTCGAAGGCAGGGAAATTGACTTGATCTGAGGACAAAGGCAGCGGGTAGGAACCAAAATAAAACGGTTGGCATAAGCGGAAGCCCTTAGGAAAATGTGGCATCAGGCTGCGGAAAAGGCTCCAGCGGGGCTCAGGAATGTGGCTCTGGCTGCGATTCCCCACCCTGAGAGCTCCATTTTATATAACGAGTCCCTGTAGGGCCCTGCTGATGTGAATGACTCTGCTCATTCGCTAACATGCCTGCCCCATTTTATACTCAGGAATGCTCAAATTTAGACTGCTAATGTCTAGCTACCTGGCATTAAATATGCGAAGCTGGTGTGCTAATTAACGTGCTAATTGTATTGTTTGATGGAACGACGTACCAGTTGTGATCAATCTGTCCAACAAATTAGTAGTAAAACAGACAGTTGATTGGTGTTCCATGCTGCCCACTGTCACTCCCGCTGCTTGCAGTGACTGTTTATCCTGTAAGTGTTATCCATAAATCGCCCTGCCCGCTTCACTCTCCTTCCTGCTGTGTTTTTCCTACTTGCTGACTTGGAGCTCTGTGACTTTACATTTATGTTTAATGTGCTGACAGTCTGTGAACAACTTGATAAAATTTGGCTTGGGGGTGTGTATATGTTCTTCTCTTAAATTGCAGCTTGGCTTGTGAGTTTTGTGTGTACCGGGTTTGTGATCAGTGCACTGTTCGCTTTTAGATAATTTCCTCCGGTGCAGAATATCGAACATTAGCAATTCTGCTATATTCTTGCTGGCACATGAAAGGGAGAGCTAGGGATTGGTCGATTACCCAGCCAATCAGATGGCTCGGGTTGCATCCTATGTCCATAATTGGCATAGAGTTGTGAATAATGGGCAGGCAGCCTTTCTTAGTAAAATGAGCCTCCAGGACAGGATGCTGACGCAGTTTGGGTAACTCGACTCCCCCGGTTGCAGCTGCACACTGATCATCGATAACTGAGGCTGCGTACCCGCCTTCCTAGGCAGCCCTACCTGGGCCAGCTGCCGCTTGGCCTTGATGCAGATGGAACAGATGTCTGGCTGAGAGAGTGATGGGGGCTGGCTCTGTTCCTCTGGGGACTACAAAGTCCTTTGAGGTTCAGATATGTGGGTTTCCTGTGCAGAGGAGTCTCCTGTACTTGTGCCCTGCTGGGGACACCATTTTGACGCCTGTCTCTGTGCACCAAAAGCCCCAGGCAACTTCTCGACTGCCAATCCCTACAGACCGTGGAACTGTGCTATACTGCTTTTCCCAAATGTCTCCCTGTCCCATGTACCCGGGAAGCTGTAGGGAGAGCTGGAGCGTCCTTTCCGATTCTGCATCATCGATGAGCAGTAGATGCGGTGTGGAACGTCGCCTTATGGGCCTGTGTGAAAGTCGGGGAGGTGCGCCTCCTTTTACGGGATGCCAGTGGCAGGGTCACTGGCCCCCCGCAGTGCGAGCCGCGTCTCCCTGCAGCACGCCTGGGGCAGACGGCCGTGTCCCGAGCTGGAAAGCAGCATGGCTGCCTTGGCTGTTTCCTGGGTACACAAGAACTTGAGTAGAAAGCTGTGGCAACAAAGTACGTGGTGGGATTAAATTACAAGGCTTGTTTTCTTGAACAAAAAGTTTTTAGGTACCAGGAAGTTCATATGGTTAGGGTTCGATACCAGGAAGTTTATATGGTTAGCCTGGAAACCCACGCTTCTGGCCCTTTGTTTTCAGGGTGTTTACATTTAGCGATAACTGCTGTAATCGACTGATGCCGCCTCTGCCAGTCTATACCATGCTCATCTGCTTTGCCTCTTTGAACTGGTGCTTGGGACTTCCTGTAATCTTGATCTCGGCTTCCTGTAATCTTGATGTTGTATTTTTTTCTTTGTTTAGTGTGTTTCGGCTAATTTTTTTTACTCTGCTGTTTTAATCCGTTTTAATTTCTTAACTGCATCGACGTTTGCAGCAGTTTTTCTTTTTATCTCCTTCCCCTTGTGACGACCTTGTTGGTTCTCTCTGATTGGCCAGCCCATCACCCCTACCCGCGGCATCCACAAGGTGGGCTCCCTCACACCGCCGTCTTCCCCCAAGGCTTCGGCTCGGGGGGGCCACCGGCGCATCCTCAGTGATGTCACCCACAGCGCCGTCTTCGGCGTTCCCGCCAGCCAGTCCACCCAGCTGCTGCAGGCCGCGGCCGCTGAGGCCAGCCTCAACAAATCCAAGTGAGCGGCAGACCAGGGTGGCCTCGGGTTCGAGGGAGGAAAGGCGCAAACGTTACTTACGTGTTGTCGCGTGTCTGTGCGATTCCCAGATCAGCTAGCACGACGCCGTCGGGCTCCCCGTGCTCTTCCCAGCAAAGCGTGTACCAGCCTGCAGGGACCAGTGCCCCGATGGCCTCCACGGCGCCCCCAAGTGCTCGCAACCCTGCGGAGCAGCCAGCCTGGAATCCCTTCGGCGACGATAACTTCTCCAAGCTCACCGCTGAGGAGCTGCTCAACAAGGACTTCGGCAGACTTGCCGAGAGTATGTGCCCCCCCGCCACGGGCAGTTCCTGGCTGCCGCCTTTTCAGTAGGGGCTCCTAATTGGACTGATAATTGACAGAGAAGCAGCATTGGCTGTGTGCTGTCTTTCTGTCTGTATTGATTGGGTCAGTGGTGGAGTGTCAGCACCCCCTAGGTGTGAGACCGCTGTGGTAATTGTCCTGTTTTTCTGCCCGTGTGATAGGCAAGGCAGCCGAGAGGGGCAGTGCTTCCGCAGAAGACCTCATTCCTGGGCTGTCGATGGTGCCAGCCCCCAAGGCATTCACCCAACCTGCAGGTAACACACAACGCCCCCCCTTCTTCATCATGCCGTTTCTCCCATCGGGCCTCAGGTTTGCGACTCAGTAGTTGCATAATATTCTTAAAGATTCGCCATTTCATGTCTTAGACCTTTATCCATTTTTGAGGTCTTTAGTTCAGTGTGAAGTTCAGTGCCTCCCTTAGGAATACAAACGCGATTGTCCTCCTGCCGCTGAACATTAGGCTTGTGGTGCCTATTGCTCCCCCTGCTTTGCTTTCCATCCAGCTCGCTGCCTCTTCAGGTCCTGCATCCTTCCCCAGTTCCCAAACTGGCCCCCCTTGAGTCCCACCTTCTGGGCGCAGAGCCTCTCTCATTCCTCATCTTTCTGTTGCCCCCACCCTCTTTCACTATTTGCTTTTTGTTGCCCCCTGATTCAGCGTTTGCTTGACAGGTTTCCCCTATAAAAGCGTGTTCAGTCTGTGGTACCATGAATAGTCCTATACTGCATCTTTGAAGTCGCATGCATCAGTGTGTCCCAGAGTCTCCTAACGGCAGGGCAGGTTCTCAGCATTGTGGTAGAACATTATCGCGATGCATCCTGTGTGCCAGAACTTCACATGAGCTTCTGCATCTCAGCCAATAATCCGGCTGGCAGAGCTGAAACAGAGGGCTTCTCTGAAGCTCTCAGATTTCTTTTTACTCCTTCGGTGCTAAATACTAAATCTCTCTCTCTGTCCCTCTTTCTCCATTCCTCATATACGCATCTCCATCTGTCCCCGTCTCTCTTCTTGCTAAGCTGAGAGACCTTCTGATACTCTGTGTCTGGATTCGGGTGTGCCGCTCTTGACTGTCCCGGACCCATTCAACTCCCAGTCCCTTTCCGATACCCCAGGTAACAGCCACACCCCGACTTGCCTTTTCGCTTATACCTTTTGTTCCCAGGCCCGGGTGGCTGAGAGCTTGGCCCCAGAGCCCTCTGTGGCCTGGGGTATGTAGCTGCATGGTTCCTGGGTGGAGTCCTGCTTGCGTTTTTTAAGCATTGCGTCGTCGTCCTCCTCTGAACTGTCACCAGTGTGTGGGAAATGTGGTCTGTCCCAAGTTTCTTACTGTCAGTCAAATCAGCTTGGTTTCTGTTGCTGTTCATTGCTTTGTTTTCAAGAAACATTGTTACCGACTGCTGCCCCTGGTAGGAATATTATCCTGCTGCTCCTTTAAGGCACAGGAGCTTGTGGGGCCTATTGAGTGGCTTTCTGTTTGTCTCATGCTTACACTCGCTCGCCCTTTGGTGTGTGTGTGTGTGTGTTGCTGTTCAGGTTACGAATGCAGGGAACTTTCCCATGTTTTAGAATCCACTGAAAATGCTAAATTAGAATCTGAGTGTCGTAGCGCCTCTTTAATCTCACATGCGGCATTTTATGATGATGTAATCTACAGGTGAATGTTTCGGTGTAAGTGGAGGAGACCCACAAAGCACTTAGGTACACAATAAGCATCTCCTATATCACATGGGGTTTCGAGCCTTTATGAAGGGATGTGATCTCCAGGGACCAGCAAATGGACACTCGCACGGAGTGGATCCTGTCTGATAAATGTGTTGGGATGAGTCAACACAGCTTTAAAGACTGATTGACGCACTGCTTCATCTTGATAAGACGTGGTTTGGAGCCCATGCATAAGGAATGATCTCCTTTGGGAATTCTTATTAATGCTCAACCCAATAGAAGAGTGAGACAATGTTGCCAGTGGCTCTCTCCATGTTTAAGGCCGGGTGGTGCGCTGAGGAGTTGTGTAACCGAGGGCATGTCTGCAGCATTCTGAGTGTTCATGGGGGGGGCCCATGTTTCAATTACAGAGGCATGTTCTGGTATCATGGAGGGGGAGGGTGGTGGATTCTAGCTACTCCAGTTTCCCCCTCGAAGACCGAAGACGTGCAGTTTGATGAATTGATGTCCAGCACTGGACTTGTATGGGGTCTGGAGTGTTCTCAACCTTCAGCTCTATGCTGCCTGGGATAGCCCTCCACCCCCAATCCCCCCCCCACATGATGCTCTGTTGAATAAGGAATTGGGTGATAGATGGATGGTCTGCACCACGATGTTGAATTGAAGGGGCATTAAGATGATTATTCAAATGTATTTTAGTTATGGATTTGCACCTAATGGTTTTGCCTGACACGTTGCTGTGATTTTTTCCGCCTCCTCTGTGGGGGACGTGGTACAGTCCTAAAGGGGGCTCTACCTGCTGTTAGCCGTGACCTTTGAACTTTCTCCCCCAGTGAAAGGGGCGAGGGAGCACCTGTGCTGTGCCATTTTCTGAGATCCCCGCCAGCCCCCCCTAGCCCCGAGCCCAGTCAGCCGCCCAAACTGTAAGTATAGAGGAGCGGGGTGGCTGAGAGGATGCCCCCACGCATGCCCGTTGGCCTGCCCTCCACGCCCACGGGCGGCACTAACAGACGTTCTGTGAGCAAACGCTTCCCTTCGGTCCAGCCGCTTGTCCGCTGGGTGGTGCTGACTTTCCCTCTATCCGCACGAACTGATGGAGTTCATCAGCATTGCATGTGCCAGTCCCAACCGAGTTCCAGAAGACGAGCAGGGTTGGGGGGCCTAAGCAGAGGGCCCCCAGTTACTCTGCGTGCTGGCGTTTAACCCCTGGCATGCTGGGCTCGATTCCCTGCCTGTGACGGCCCGTGATCTCTGAGACTAACGCCCCGCGACCAAAGCTCTTCAGGAGGGTATAGTTGCCACATACAAGACTAACTGTAAAAGAAGATTACTCTGCATCCTGTCTGGCAGAACTAACCTAGGTTATAATAAAGTAAAAAGGCTGGTTCCTTGGGTTAGCAAGATGTTGCTTTCTTCTCTGGTTTGTTGTGTATGTCACTGCCAGTCACTTGACTTGAAAAGTTATTGATTTTGTGGGATACCTGCATTACCTGGCAAAGGTAGCATGTTATTGCTAACTTACAGCAGTAATGTAGTTAAGTGTGTTTTCAGCACGGGAGTTAGTGACCCGGACCCTCAGCTCGAGCGTTTCCCTGTTCTACCTGCATGCAGTGCTAGTTTGTAACCAGTAGAGGCCGTCCTTTTGAATGCGCTCTGTCCCATCATCCTGTGGGGACGTACATGGTGTCAACGCAGTGACATCTCCTGTACAGACTGACATATAAACACATGGCGAACTTAGGGCCTAAATGCTCTTATTCTGTTCCACTGTTGGTGTGCTGCTGGATGAACAGTAATATTCTTTGCATGGATACTTGTATGTTATGATTCACTGTTTTCCCCCAAGCTGAAACCTTACTGAATTTCTCACGGAATGAAGCGAGAGCCTCCAAGTCCATCATTGCTTTGTTTGAATATCGCCTCTTTCCAGTCTGCTTTGTGCTAGCTGCCCCCCCCCCCTTCATTCTGCAGCCTGCTCCTCACAGTCGCACCGGACCACCTTGCCGGCTCTGCTACTGACCGCTCTCCCTCTTTTGCCCCCTCGCCATTGTCATCCCCTCCCTCCCATGCCTTTCTCTCCCCCTCCCTCTCTGGCCGCCTCACAGAGAAGCTGAGACAGGGCCTGAGATCCCCCGACACATCTCTCCTGCTCCCTGACCTTTTACCCCTGACTGACCCTTTCGGCACTCCTGCAGAGGGCCCCGGGAACGGTAATGGACGCCTTCCCAGCTGCCACGCCGTCTGGCCCCTCTGTGTCCCCACCCCCACTGCACTACTCTTGGCGTGCTGGACTTATGGTCGTTCAGCATGCTGCCGCTTTCTCCTGTCATCATTCTGTTTCTCGACAGGTTGTTAGCCTGACTCTGTTGTATGTCTCCAATCGCTTTCCTTCATTTTTGACTAGGCATGGCTGTGACCGCCACCATGCATGCCCCCCCCACCATGATAGTTAAGGCTCTTAGGTCTCCTCTTAGGTCCTTCCTATTTCTGAAATTCAAATCTGAGGCGATGGACTAAGATCATCGGCCAGCCTCGCCAGCGCATCCCCATGTGACCTCTGAAGCTGAACATGTGACCTCTGAAGCTGAACATGTGACCCCTGAAGCTGAACATGTGACCTCTGAAGCTGAATTCTTTCCCACTTCAAATGGCACC
>JAABNY020000039.1:12232937-12250560 GCA_015164015.2 Brevimyrus niger
CAGTGGGATCAGCCCAGCCCTATTGCCGACGTGGCCTCACCGGCGTTCCCTGTTTCCTCCTGATGGCATTTTTTTTTTGCATAAGAAGTGCTTGAATGCTGTTGGCACAGCACTGTAAATGGTGTGACACTGTAAATGGTGTGACGCTGTAAATGGTGTGACACTGTAAATGGTGTGACACTGTAAATGGTGTGACACTGTAAATGGTGTGACACTGTAAATGTTCCCAGGGGTTTCTGTTCCAGTGTCGCTTAACACTGCAAACGTGGTTACTGCCGCACCTCAGTCTTTTGTACCCTTGCAGAATTCGTAACGTGACTCCCCCAACCCCGCCTTTTAGACACGGCCAGCTGGGATCGCTCTGATTAGCTGTAGCCGGTGTGTTCCCTCCAAGTCTCGCGTTGCTCCGTGTCTCGCTTGTCCCTCTGATCACCCTCCTGTAAATACTTGCGTCCGGGCAGCATGTGGTGATTTCAGGCATCTTACCACTACAAGGACGGGTGTTTTAGACCAGAGTGCTGGCAGAAAGGGAGGCTGCATCCTTAGCATATCAGCATGGTAGCTGCTTACTTGTGGGTGTTAAACAGGGACTGTAACTCGACTTTGTGCAGTTAATAAATAGTAAGGAATAAATAGTCACTCCAAAACTCTGTGTGCTGTGTTAAATAGAAATGTAGGTAGGTTTTTTTTTTTTTAGTGATTTAAAGAAATAGTCTGTGTGTGCGCTTTTCTGTCTAAACCCGACAGGGCTTCTCCTGTAAATTTACCCATAAGCACAAGGCGCATGCTGTACTAATGATAAATGGGAGAGCAGTATTGCCCAGTCCCGCATGCCCACACTGGGCTCCACCTCACCCCCGCCATCATCATCAATGCCTTGCACTTGTCCGTGTTTGCCCGTAGTCTGTTTGAGCTTTTGCTCATGCTGTTGGCAGAAACTTTCGGGGGATTTTAAGCAGTTTTCTTAAGGAAGAGTGCAGGGGACCAGCCAGTCAGGCTCATGGGTGTTTTACTTGCGCAAAATTGTTCTGAGGGCAGATTGAAAAATGATTGGTTCAGAGAGAGAACCAATAAGATTGTAGAAGAGGTGTGGCAAGCAACTACAGGAAGCAGAACCAAGACATCTTGATTGGTTTGTCCCGCCTCCTCTAGCTGGTTGGACCCGCCTCCTCTATGATCTGATTGGTTAGCCCTCAGAACCAATCTTTTTTTTCGTTAAGCCATCAGCAGCAGGCTTGGGGCCAGACTTTTAACCAGTATGATGAAGGACCAGGGAGTTGGCATGGCGACTGGGAGGATCACATAGTTGGTGTGACAGCGGACTAGAATATTCTGGGGGGCACTTTCTTTTTTCTGACTTTTTTGTCCCGTTTCATTCATTCATTTCTTATAGACTAAAATGCCGCTTCATTCATACTGCCCATTGCTGTCCAAAGCCAGTGTGCAGTTACACTCATTGTGCTTGTGTGTTTGACCTGAACAGTGTATATTGTTAAACTGCCATCAGACTGAAGTTTCTCACCATGTGATCACGTGCTCTATAGCCCATGTGTGCAAAGCCGCTGATAAATAGTGTGATTATTAGTGTTGAAAATATTACAAAAAACTTTATCATTGTAAGAATAAATGTGCTATAGAATGAATATCATAAATATAAATTTAGAATATTCTCATTGCAGTTACACACATATATATTATAGTTTAAAGAAGAATTCTTTATTTCTCTGTGTTCTTTTTACAATTGTATTTGCAAGTGTAAAGTTCCAGCGTCCATTTTATTTCTTTTCATTTTGTTATTCTGATGATAACCATTTATTCCTCATTGTCTGAGGAACACAGAGAGACACATGGGCAAAAATGTGATCTTAATGTTTTTAATGTCCACCCCTTTGCTGCTGGGTGTGTTCTAAGTATATCTTATCTGGGATTGATGGGACAAGCTTGTTTTCCCCCCAATAATTTAATAACATTTTTAAGTATAAGATGATAACATTAAGCCGTTTATCGTTTCCAGCTTAGCCTGGAGTGCTGACTGTCAGTGGTGTGCAGATTTCGGGCTGCTTTCGTCGGTGCCTGACTGCAGAGCTGCAGTTGTGGCTCTTAGGCCTTCGTCCGATGCCGCTGAGCATGGGGGCGGAGGGGTGACCCAGTGACCAGGCCGAGGGCCCGGAGTGGGCTTCGCAGGGGAACTGGTCAGCACACGTGGGGTGGGTTTTACTCATGCTTCAAGGTTCTGATTATTTTTTATTTCATTTGATCTTAATGAATCTTCTGAGGGGTACAGGCAAGGCGACTTCTCCCCCGAATCTCTGATCTAGAATATCTTGGAATCGGAATGATGACAGAAACTTAAGTTTATAACCATCACATCCCAAATGAAGGACTGCTTTCATCGTCATATCTACACCCTTACCTCCACAGCATGGAAGTATGAGAGAAATGGAGGCGCCATGCTGTGATCTTGGGGAAAGTGTATAGATGTCAGACACCCATTGCACACGGTTCATTTCCCATTGCCATCAGTGTTGCTCTGGGCTTCCTCTCAGAGATTCCTCCTGGGGGTGACGGCAGCTCTTCTGCTGTTCATAGGGATGATTTGCACGACTCCCAAACCCCGCAGTTTAGTCACAGCCCATGGGTCTAGGCCTTCCTAACATGATTAAAAGGGACCAGCAAATGAAAACACATTCAGGGCATTTACCCTCTTCCTTTGATACGTGGAGGGGATTCGAAGAGCTGCTGTTACTGGGTTTGTTTATTGCCTGTAAGTTGCGGTGAACTTAGTGGGTCTTGCGGTCAGACTCCAGGTCATCCTGGTGTTGTGATGCATTTGTTTGGATTTGGCTGTTGCTGTTCAGGATTTTGCAGATGTGTCTGTGAATTTGTATCAGGATAGTATGCAGTCTTCTTTTTGGTAATTTTTGTTTCGTTTTTACAGTAACCCGTTTCACATCTGTGTGGGTTTAAGGGTGGAAGATCCCCCACGAATGTGACAATTTGCAAATAATACTTGGGCCCATAAAAATGCAAAATTAATGGTGCTGAAGTATTAAAGTTAATATAAGAAATGCAAGATTGCACAGTCATGAGTGAGGCTGGCGGCCAAGACAAAGATGCGTGGCGAACCCAAGCCAAGACGCACAGATCCCTGTTTTTTTAATACCAAAAATGACTTGGAATATTAAAGATTTAGTGTGCACTTACATGAACACATATTAAACAACATTAGCATTTATATATTGTATGATAACTTTCATTATTTATAATTTTTTGGCTTGCGTGTCTTTTGTGAGTTTGAAATTTTTCGGCACGCTCCAAAAATATTTCCGTTTAATTGCTGAAGGCCAACTCGCAATTGAGTAAACCGCAAAATCAAATTCGCAAATCTGTAAGGGTGACTGTAATTGTATATGTTCACCCTCATGCTGTCTTTGTTGTTTCCGTAAAACTGCAATTCAGATGTTCTTGTGGTCACAACAATAAACTGAAGTTGTCTTCTATGAAATCCAAAGTTTTAGTGAAATAGTACGATAATACAGGCTTTCGCTCAGAGGTGGGTGTTCAGAAGTATGCGGTTGCCCCGCCCCCGATCCAGGGCTCACAACAGTCATTTCTTCTGGATCCCCCCCCCCCCTTTGTTTCTCAGACTTAGGGCAGATATTTTATAGTTTTTCCCCTCCTTCCCAAGTTCAGCCTTTTAAGCAAACAGTCCTTTTGTCTAAATGAGTGAAAGATGTGTGTGTTCTGTGTACAGTGTTTGTCATCGTTTGTTCATTCACAGCAGACACATTTGAAGCACTATGATTGGGTGTATGGCAGTACAACCCATTTGCACCTTCAGTCTAGGTGGAACAATTGATATTTCCAGTCTTCTTTATTCGCTCAGATTTGCATTTACGCACATAAGTTCATGTTCTGATAGTATGGCTCTATATTAAAAGGCTCAGTAATTCAATTTTGCGAAAATATTGTGTTTCGTTAATGTGGTAAAATTTGATTGGCTACAGTTTTCGGGAGAAGAAATTTACACCATAAAATAAAAGCTGTTTTTTACCCCAGGATTTCTGGTATGTGTTGTGATACCTGTCTATCAATTTTCTGTTTGCCCTGTAGTTTTCCCATGTAGCTGACCTATGCAATCTCAGAGCTTAACCCTATCCTTAGACACCACAGTGCTGTATTTATTGGAGGTCTAGCCTTGCCAGTAGTGTTTTACCTGTGTTGCTGTGCGAAACCTTCTGTACCCAGTGTGTTTTTTGGATGGGTGGGGGGTGGGAACCTCAATACATGAAAGTGCAGCAAAAGTGACTTTGCAGCAATACCCATTTCTGGGCTGGAGTAGTTATATTTCGATGTTTACCTTCTATTTTTATGAAATGGAAAAATGAGAGGGGATTTAAATAAATATGTGAATGTGATACAAGTGTACTGGGTTTTTTTCACTGGTTTTTAAATTTCAGTACAAACGTACCTGAATCTATAGTCTTCTGGATCATATTGCTGTCATGTTGTTGCTTCTGTTTAATCTTTTATGGAATCTATGGAGTCATAATGAGCAGCAGTCAGACATCACAAGATGGACTTGTTAACAATCTACACACGATTGAAGCCAAATCCTGTGATTTTCAGTGATTTCGCATCCTATGTTCAGTTTTCTTTTCCTTTGTTTCAGACGCACAAGGTTTAAAAATATCCCAAAGAGAAAAATAGTACTTGATAATGCAGACCGGTTTTATTCATGGAAATTTCAGGCATTTGAGACGCCTGTATTCAGGCAGAAGTTTCCGTGGTGAATGACCCCCATCGGCTGGTATCTTGTGCCCCGAGCAGCCAGCTGCTCCTCCTGCAGTCAGGCTGTCTGCCCCTTCACAGCTCCACAATATAATTAATGATCTCCGTAGTTCCTATGACTCATTTGGCTTCCCGTATTGTGTGGCACTTTATGAGTTGCTGGACCCCCACAACAATACCGCCAACTGTGCAGAGACTCCTTGATTCCCACTTTGCAGTTTGTTTCCTCACTCCAGCAAATATTAAAAACTGGTGAATATTATTCGTAATAAGTTCTCTGGCTTGCTGTGGCTAGCAGTGTCTGTCTTGTGCCACTGAAATTTTAGGAAAGCCATTGCAGAATCTTCTAGAGGGAAATGCTCATCTTTGCCGGGGCACTTGACTGCATTTGTCACCATAAGGCTGAATAGAAAGACACACACACACACACACACACACACACAATCTCTAGCTGACTATCTCGCCACCCCACACTGTGGTTGACTGTGGGCTCTGTCCTAGCGGGCTGCTACTAACCCTGCCTTCCTGGAGATGCTGGCTAACCTCTGCTCACATCATTGTCCAGGTAAGGTTGCCTCTGCCTCTCCTATGCTCTGCTCTGCTCTGCCCTGCCCTCACTCCCTCTCTCTCCTCCCTCTCACTGTGTTTGTCTCGCAGACTCTGAGGGGACCTGGACAGTCCCCTCAGTCTTCCTTGTTTCCACGAGGTCCACCTCTGTGTTTCGCCCCATGCTTCAGTAGCCTGAATCGTTGTACACTCAGGAAAAGAAAAATCATAGACCGTGATCTAGAAGACCTTTGGAAATGGTCATCCGTTCTGACTGATGATCTTCAGTCAAATTAATCCAGATGGAAGCCATCTTTGTAGAGCAGAAGGAAGTAATGGGTTATAGATGTGCTTTTAGGAAACATGTTTGTGGGAAACATACTGTGGACTGACAGAAGAAATGTGTGGAAACAAGGCTACTAGTCTGTTGTAGTTGTTTGAAGTGAGTAGCTCATTGTGGTAGTTATTGTACATAGTATGTGATGTCTACAGAGCGTTGGCTAGTATACTTCTGTTGAGAGCTGGTATGGGATTGTGCGTTTTCATACAAGTACTTTTCCTCCTTGTTTCATGAGAAATATGAATGTTGCTGTGTCACATGACCTGACGTGTTGTTGGTTGCTGAGAGGATTTGTTCTAGTGATTCCACTTGTGTGCTTTTTGAGGTTTGCCGTGGAATTTACATGGCGTTTACAGTGTGCAGGGGGGTTGTGTGTTAAACTGCATTTCATCTGAATATTAAACCCACTCACTGTCATCTCTTCTTTACTCCCCAGAACTCCAGAGGCAGACCAATGGCTATAGTGTGTTTTGTGAAGGAGGAAGGGAGGTGCCTGGAGATACTGACAGCATAGACCAGGGCTGTTTGCACTCAAGTGAGGAAGAGGAAGATGAAGAGCGAGTCGATGAAGGAGTAGCTCTAGACTCCAGTGGCTCCAGGCCATTGCTACTAGATTCCGAGGAGGAAGAGGACCAAGCCCTGGAAGTCGAGCAGGAATCGGGCCACCAGCTCTACCAGCCATCTTTACTCACCCAGCACCAGCAGCATTTCTCCCCTCACCTCTTGTCTCTCCAACCAGGCAGGAAGCAACACACTCCACCTAACGTCTTCTCAAACGCTCCCTTTGGAACTGGACAGGAGGAGGGTAGTGACGTGTTTGCCAAAGCACCCTTCCTACGGCACCCGGTCCCAGCTCAGGAGCCAGACATCTTCCTACAGGCCCCTTTTGGCAGGAGGAGGGAGACAGCCATTGGCTTACAGCAACACTCCCAGCCGTGTGCACAGCACCCAGTACGTTCTGCTGTCCACCTCCCTGGTCATGAGCAAGCCTACCTGGGTCAAGCACCTTCCCACCCCATACGTCCACAAGCCTTGGCCAAGTATTCCCGGCATTTCGAGGCCCCACTACCCCAGTCACTGATGGGGGCCCAACATCCATTGCCTTCTGGGGGCAGATTGGGTGCCATGGGGTCAAGCCCTGCAGGTCCTTTGTCCTCATGGACTACAGAGGCTGTTGCTGTGGATCCCTTTATTGCTGCACCCTTTCACCATAAAGGGCCACAGGATAAGCTCTAAAGACAGGCGATTGGACAGGATCAACCTTGGCTACAGCAGCTATGGGTATCTGCAGTGTGCTATGAGCACCTTCACCTCCAACCCAATATTTCACAAATTCTGCAACTGATATTGGAACTAAAGGTAGAATGTTTGATGGTAGTAGTTGTGAAATTCTGCCCATTAATCCAGAAACAGTTGTTGACCCTCCTTTCAGTCTGTCTGCACCATGTGACTCCATCTCGTTGCTGGTGCTCCATTCCTCCTCCCACCACTTGATCTAGACACAGCCACCTCTGTTAAAGTTACCAAGACCCTGATTGCTGAACAAGTCACTCAAGATCTCTCGAACATTTGGTTCCCTAGATGGGACAGTGCTGCTCAGAAAAGTTTACCTTTTTTTTTATTATTATAATATCCTCCACATTCAATCATGAAGTAAACACTGATAGCACAGTAGACTGTGGCTGGATTAAATGATATGAGATCATTTGGAACCTCATCAGATTTTTTTCATTCCCTGTGATCCTCCAACCCATACTGATATTTACTTGTGCTGTTTGTAAAATGCTCCTGCACATGAAAGTGTGGCTTAAACAATTTTTAATACTCTGCTAATGGTTTCCTTAGTGTGTCTGCTTAAATAATGTAACCACCATATACCAAGTAATGCTACAGGATGACAAGTTTGATTTGCTAATAATATTCCTGCCCTCTTTTCCATTTTAATGAATCCACCAGCAGCGGTGCACAAGGCCCTTTCATTTACGGTGCCTCTAAAAGTGATTTTATTTCATCTCGGGCACATGGCACCTGGAGCTTCCTTTGGCATTCTAATGACGCATGCCTCATTGATTCATTTTGATCTTGCTGAATTTGGAAAGATGGCGGAATGCCAGCAGAACTGTCTGGCATCAGCTGTTTCTATGTCTTTTCATCACCATAAGTCCTGTGTTACTTTGTCCTAGAATAATTTTTGCTCTGCCCCCAAGTATGCAAACTGAGTATTCACCTTGGTTTATACACATGGCAATAACCCTAAATTTTAATGTAAAAATATTCTTTGTGTGTGACCATATACACTCTGAATCACTCTGAATAGATGAGGCCATATGAATGTATAGTGCATGGTTTCCCTGTGTTGAAACCAAGCCCACCGTAATGCCACTTGTTGTCCAGTTTACCGAAGGGATGATCCTGGCATTGTCCTCTGCTTCACAGGGTCCTTAAGTGCTTTGCAAACACCTACTGTACCCGTTTACTACACCGTCAAACAAGGAGGGCAGGTGGCATGGTTCTGTACACATGGCCTTAGGTAGTACTACTAAACAGTGAGGGAAGACAGCAGGGTCTCAGTTTTGCTCCCAATAATTATTTGCATTTATATTTTTGAATGTTAGAATACTGAGCCCTGACCAGTCTCCCTCCACAGTTTCTTTGCACACAACCTGAAGAGATGATGGCAAATAAGTCTACCTTTACAAGTTTCCCACACTTGACATTGCTGTGTATTGAAATGGTCTTTACATTATTTCTGAGTATTTATACAGAAAATGGAGTCTGCTGATTTTGGAAAGTGGGGATTGTAGACATGTAGCCTGACTGCTGAAACTGAAGGCACTTGTCAAATATACTTGAGTAACCCAAAGCACTTTGTGAATTTTTGAAAACCGTCACAGAAAGCCTTTGTTGAATTGCTGAATGCTGTCATGGCAAGTTGTGTATTATAAAGAACATTAAATAAATGATTGCATTTATTTTGTCTCTTGCAATTTTAATCAAGTTTCAAAGTTTGTTCTAAAATCCTCGCATACAAAAACAATGTAATGCAGCATGAGGACAAAACTCAATTCAGCGAGCCTGATAACTGTTCCCTGAAGGACAGGACTTCCTGGAAGCAAAGTGGTACAGCATGGACAATCATACACTATGGGTGATTTAGAGATTGCATTTAATCTAACAGTATGCTTGTATTGTAAGAGGAAATCCATACCGTATGGGGGACAACTTACCAATTCCACATTAAGTAAAGATCCAAATCCCCGGCAGTGTCGAGTGCATTTCCATAATGCTGCCACTCTTAAATATATAATCAGGGTCACCAACTCTCACGCTTCTGACCTGCTACGCTTTCTTACTCTCACAGACGCAAGAAATATTACGGAAAATCAATATTATTCCAGAATAACCCTAAAAATATCTGCAGCGAGAGCGTTGGGCTAGTTTGCAAACCATACAGACTTCACAATGTAATATAATTGTCACATGTAAATGACTGCCGACTTCCGAAAATCACATGCCAGCCCACTGACCAAAGTCGGCAACACTGCATAATTTTAGTGCAACGTTATAAGGATAAAATTAACTAGTGCATACGGTAATTTTACTAAGCTAACGGAATTTAAAACGTAAGCTTAAAGGGTAATGTCGGTTCATACTCCCGGTCGACCTAGGCATACAAAGGGTTAAAGTTCCGGGCTTTTGGCCCAGGCTGGGAGGAACTGCGTCACGAGACGCTTTTCCGCCTAAACATGTCGTCCTACCGGCGGTTCCGGCTGCTGCTGCCTGTTGCCACCTTTATATCTAGGCGGTAAGTACATGTGGACTGGTTGCGTGCGTTTATGGAGATGCATGGGTGCGATATCTGTTTATATATATGGAGCAGGTCGGGGTGTTCAATGGCGCGGCGCTCTGACGTATATAACATGACCATGGGGGCAGCAGGCTGCGCACGGCCCATACCTGCACGGTATGCCCGATCCTTTATCAATAACAAGAGTCCGCAGACAATCACGCCTGATTTATGGTTCTTCGTAGGCACTACGCAGAGCTTACGCCGTGGCCTGCGAAAGTCTCTCTCTCTCTCTCTCTCTCTCTCTCTCTCTCTCTCTCTCTCTCTCTCGCTATCTCTCCTGCAATTTCACCGCCAAAACACTAGTTGGTAATGTGGTTTTTATGCCGTTTAAAGAAGTAGAAGGGTCTTACTATTGTGTTTCTTCGTGTTGTAGAATAACAGTCACATTTACCGAAATTAACGCATAAAGAGAAGGAAGATGTCAGGGAGACCACTGAACCAACTGAATCAGTGCACAACACAGGCTTTGCGTTTTTAAAAGTTGCTTTGGTGTGTTATTTTCGACACTTTTACCACCTACGTAAACTCTTCGAACTTATCTGATGCGTGTGTCATGTTAACCTTTATACGCTCCACTTTAGGGCAAAGTAAATCCCAGAGTGTGGGGAATTCATCAGGCTTTGAAAAATCTTTAAGTTTTTAGGGATATAAACATATTCTGCTCATCAACACTTAATCAAGTGTGTACAGGCAGCCGCTGTCTGTAAATTAACTTTATTAATTTGTATACACGTCTGAAAAGAGCATAAAATGGTAAGTATTTTGAACCGAACAAGAAGCAAGCCCTTGATTTTGAAATAAGACTGCTTCCATTGATGACACAGTAACTTGCACTAAAAAATCTTCAGTTTACCTTTTTGAGTAAACTGTACAAACCATTGAATTTCTTAATACAGCTGGGAATTGAAACTGCAATATTAAGTAGTAAGTGTTAATACAGCAGTGTTGTCATATCATGGTACTAAGTGGATAAACGGCTTCTTGCTGTGCAGGTCAGGCTCAAAAGACCTACCCTAGTCTGAACTTTGGGTCTCAGAGGCCAATGTTTGGTTAAACTTGTCCATACCTTTCCTCCACATAGGATACGTCCCGTATCCTTTCAGGATTATCAAGGTCCAAGGCTGCTTTGGGCAACACAAAAAGGGGGGAAAGCAAGATGGCCACTTATGCCCACCACATATTTTCCAGGTTAGTACAGTAGGTCATCAGTTATGTAATAATTATGTGGGTAAATGAAGGGGCATGCTGGGTAATGGGAATGATTGGGCCCTCCTTGCTCTGAAATTTGTTAAATTCCATAACCTAAAAATGTCACAATATGTTTCTATGGAAATTTTATTATTGTATTTTGCTGGCTCATTAGTTTGCGCTCATATGTTTGGTCTTCTGGTGAGGTACGAATTGATTCTTTTCCACTTATCACTCTTTGGAATTTAATCATGGGGATTTTATTAAGGCAGCAAAATACTTTTTTTTTTTTTTAAAGTAAGGCACTAAATTACTGATAGAAGCAACACTATCCTCCCCCCTAGAGGTATTGTGAAAATATAACGGGGCCAAGGAAAGCTGTTTGGCTCACTGCCTGCATGGAAAGTCTTTTTTTTTTCTCTCCAAATCTGTAGTGAGGACCATGTTCATTCAGACCCAAGACACTCCAAATCCAAACAGCCTGAAGTTCCTGCCAGGTCGCATGGTGCTGGAAATGGGAACACTGGATTTCGCCAGCCCCCGTGATGCACACTGCTCCCCATTGGCTAGGTGTACAAGCATGTGACTCTGTACTTTTCAATTGATTAATAAGGGCATTTCAACTGAGCGAAGACTAGTTTTATTTTAATGAATTGGTCCGAAGAGTTCAGTGATTTATCAACAGAGAATTCACAAGATTCTTTAACAGCAATTAACAGATGTTAATAGATACAGCACATCATTAACAGGAACCTACTTCAGCATGAGTGTGGTGGAATTTTAAATTCAAATAAAGATGTGTGGAATAATATATGTCAAAGTGATTAAATAACCCTGGCTTCTCCTTTTAAAATATTTTTTTTATTTATATTTAAAGGTCTTACAGACCAACTACTGTTCTGTAAAAAAAAAAAGAAAATTACCATACAGCAACACAGAAAAACAATCTGATAAATGCAATTTTCACATTCTGCACATACTCAGTTCTTAGGCTGACTCTGCACCTCTCGCTCCACTTTCTTTTAGACAGCTCTTCAGAATCGACGGTGTGAAGAGTGTTTTCCTGGGCCCAGATTTTATCACTATTACCAAGGTAACATGCTGAGTCGCAACCTAAGTCAGCGCTTCCGTTTACAAAATAAACAAGGTTATGTATGATCACGATCAGACTTATAAATGGTATTTAAGGGAAAGGGTTGCAGCTGGCTAACAGTTAAAATGATTGTTTTGTTTTCCTTACTCCCACAGACAGATATAGATATTGAGTGGAAAGTGATTAAGCCAGATGTTTTTGCCGCCATTATGGACTTCTTCACGTCGGGCTTGCCCGTCGTCAATGAGGACACGCCTCGGCCAGATACAGGTGATGGCTCCCAGCCTTGAGCGCTGCTCTTGTCCACGTCAAGTACGCCAAGTGGTTCTCAATCAGGCTTAAATGGTCCTTAATAGGCTAATAATGAATATGGTAGATTGGAAACAGTGCGGGTTGGACAGGGTTGAGAGCTATCGGCTTATACTTTGAAACTGATCTCCCAGAAAGCAGGATTTGGTCATGGGCGGCGCCCGCATTTGTGTTTCTGCAGCCCCCTGTGAGGATGACGACGAGGTGGTCGCCATGATCAAAGAGCTGCTGGACACTCGGATCAGGTAGGGAGCGGCCAGGGGCGAAGATCCGCCGCTCGGTCTGCACGCCTCCGTAGTTCAGACCCGGCTTTCCGTCCGCAGGCCGACAGTGCAGGAGGACGGCGGCGATGTGCTGTACCGCGGCTTCGAGGACGGCATCGTGAAGCTGAAGCTCCAGGGCTCTTGCACCAGCTGCCCCAGCTCCATCGTGACGCTGAAGAGAGGCGTTCAGAACATGCTGCAGTTCTACGTCCCGGAGGTAGAGGGCGTGGAGCAGGTGAGTACTGGGGTTGGACAAGGCTTTGACTTCATGAAGCCGTGCACCTCAGTTACCCTGTCGGCTCGTTTGGGTCTTGACCCCATCTTGTGTGCTTGCAGGTGACTGATGATGATGATGACGGAGCAGAGCAGGATACACGGGCATGAGTGTTTTGGCAGCCAGTCTAAACTCTGCATCCAGACACTGCCATCATCGGCCTGGCTTTAAAGACGTCTGCGAATCTACAGCGACCTCCTTGCGTGCATTTCGGACTATTGGGAGAGCACTACGACGTATTCGCTTGGAAGACCACAGCTGTGCTTCATGTATGAGATCGCTGAGCAGGCAGCAGTGACATCTCAGTGTGACATCTCACATCAGCAGTGATGTCTCACTAGTGGACACGTACTTTATCTGTCAAACGACTGGAGAACTTAACAGCAGTGGCATTAACCAAAACCTCGCCTTTATATTGGCTTTTATGCTTATTTTTTTTTGTAAAACCAACAAACAATATTTTCCACATTCATTTTTATAACATTACTTGCTGCAAACCATACTGAAAGAAGTAAAGGTCCTCAAGAAAATTGTTTTCCATGACGACCATAGAAGCATATACAAAGAGAATGTCACTACTAGATATAGTCACATACACTTGGTCTCCTGTCCTTTGTTGTCTCATAAGTCATCGGAAAATTATTTGCAAATATTTGGGTGATGTATAGCTGTATTTACAAAGTACTCTAGTAACTTTCATGTGAAGTATTACAGGATGAGAAAGCATACTACCTAAAAATGTATAAGATTTGTGAATATTAAAAGAGCAATAATGCAAATCACAGTTGGCAGATTAGAATAAAGTAACAAATAAGTCACAATGATTGGGATTAAACGCTTTTTATTCACCAATCTAAAACTTACTTGGTTATTTTAGGAACTGCTTCTAATCCCATTAAAATTTGTGTTCGAAGCGATGGTTATAGTACCCGAACCGCGATGGATCGGCGCCCTGTCCTGGGTTATTTCCCACCCAGCGCAAGTAGGGATAGGCTCCGGACCTCCGCGGCTCTGAATAGGACAAGCCGGTATAGAAAAGGGTTCTATAAATGGACAGTCTCCAGAAGCACCAGACACTGGCAAATAAGATAATTTAAAGTTACATATGGAAGCATATAAAGCGCTAGTAGTATTAAAGATTAGCGAATTATTATGCTGTATTCCGGGTTGTGAGTTTGGTTATTGTGCTGGACATGTGCTTCGTTCAAATTTTTATCTATGGGTCACGGTATCAAATCGCCCTGACGAGCCAATGTTAATACTGACGTGAAGCGATATTCATCACGTTAACGTGCTGCTCAGTGACTTTCTTGGATTCCTAATTGTAAAACACGTGACTCGCACACCGTCGCAGCAAGCTCTCGTTTTTCTAACGCCAGACTACGGGTGGGGGACGGGTCTCCTCCGCCGGGTCACCGGCGTCTCTTACGGATGCATGTATCCTGCTGCCACGTCTGAATTGCCGTCGTCGACAGGTAGTGACCAGAATGACAACCTCCGCGCCAATCGAAAGGCTTCGTTTAAGGCGCGCCCTGGCTTCTGTCCAATAGAAGTTTAGAGGGCGTGTCTAGTGTACTATAGTCATTCGGAAAAGGAACTAGATTTTTAGTTGGAGACTGGGTCGTAGTCATGTGTGGTAAGTGAGGGTGTCCCGATAAAGAGAAAAATAATAATGATTTATGTTTCAGTTTGTAGATATTTATGTATGTTTTGAATAAACCATACTGTCATTCAGTTGTTTCAGCCTAGCCGTGGTTAGCTATGAATGGGTTCTTAGTGTCACTCTTGGGTAGCTAGCTAGCCTGCTAACGTGTTTACCGTGACTCGGTTTACCATAACGTCAACAATCAAGCGAAGGAAAAAACGACATATCACCCCATATTACCATCCCTCTGCTAGCTTGTTTGTCATTCCTTCTGTGATATGCGCCAGCTTTTTAACTAGGTCCACAGACGTGCCGGAGATACTATCGCTAGCCCTCGTTAGCCGTGTTAATACTGCTTCCATTGAGTATGACCCGAGGTGGGTGGCGTGCTGCGGTTATGCCTTCAGTCTTATGTGTATCTACTGTTTTCTGTTGTGGTCCCAGTTAACGTTGTAGTCGCTGTACGCAGTCTGTCTGTCTGAGGGTGTATGTGATGATGGCAAGATGCGGCAAGACGGCGTTCAACGTTAATTAAAAAATGAATGGGGAAAATAGTAGTATATTATGTATTACGTGTATTGTGATGCATTTTTTGCTCATTCATTTAACTAAATTTAAATAAAATACATTTATTAGAATATTATGTATGGGGGTATAAAAATGTCTTTTAATTGAAGCTGGGCAAGGTTTTGTAACCCTCGTCTGCACGTCTAGGTTACCATCAATTTCCTGACGTATTTAGTTGCATGTATCAGTAACTTAATTCTTCCTTCTGTCGTTAGTATATTAGTGTGCTTTTTATATTGGGGAGTAAAATGCAGATTAGGAAAATGCATTCGTCCACATTCATCCAATATAATGTTAGTCAGGTTTCTATAATGTTCTGTATTGCACAGTTACAGGTACTTTAACTTAAATTATAGTTGTTTGTAGAGTCTTTCAAGACGATTGTCATACAACAGTTACAGGTTTTTACCCTGTTTTACCTAGGTCTGAAGACTTGTGTAGCAAGCTTCACACAGAGATGTGTATCGATTCACTCTGTTCATTCCTTTGCTGTTTGGGAGGGGCCTAAGGTGTGTGTGTGTGTGTGTAGGAGGTAAATCAGCCTTGTTAATTTTGCAGGCGTATGAGATCTTAATAAAATTCAGGTTCAGATAAAGATTGCAGGGAGTCTGGCATCAAATGGAAAGAGCTGTACTGTCTGTCCCAAAAAAAAAAAAAAAAACTCGCTCATCTGGATTCGTTCGTGGGTTCTAACCGTTTTACAAATAGCATCTACAGGGGATGATGCAAGGTCTGTGTTTGGAACTTGGCCCTCCTGTATGTGCCTCTCACCACATTAGGAACCTCCCCCCTCCCACACAAAGAGGGCTTTTGTTTGCTGCCACCTTGTTTGGGCCACCCTTCCCTCCCAGCTCTCAGTTGGGGCTCTGTTCTGCCACTCTGGAAGGAGACCAGGTGTATGGCTGCCATTCAGCCGGCAGTCTCCGGCGTATTCTTGATTAATTCCTAGTGCGGTTTAGCTGACTTGGAGAGCAGAGGTGGCTAAGCCTCCTGTGACTTGGCTTTTTTCAGTCTTGTGTTGTTTCCAGGCAGTATATTATGAAGGCCTTGTTCATAAATAGCAGGACGTAGTGCTACCGTTTGGCATCCGGAGGGTTGCAGGTTCGAGCCCCGGGTCCTACTCACCCCATCGAAGTGTCCTTGAGCAAGACACTGAACCCCAAATTGTTCCTGGTGAGCTGGTAGGCACCTTGCATGGCAGCCTCCGCCACCGGTGTGTGAATGTGTATGTATGAATGGGTGAATTGTGAAGCGCTTTGGTTAAAAGCGCTATATAAATGCAGTCCATTTACCATTTAAATATAGTCTGCTGTTCATCCCCTAAGGTGTATCACTGATGACCAGCAGGGGGCCGGGAAAAGAGAAGTTCTGCTGGCAAGCTTATTTTTATGCTCTGTTCTGAGACCTGTGATTCAGTCTTAAAGCCCATTCAACCAGTATTTTTCATTTTGTGTGTGATATGCTGTTTGCCATAGCGTGCTGACAGTCGCTGTCTACTTCCTACATTCCATGACCTTTCTTTCTTGGGAACTGGACGAACTAGACCTTGAATACACTCTCGTTCTTTAACATTTCTTTCTTTTGTTGTTACGGAGTGTCTGCGTCAACATTACTTTGATATTAATGCAAATGCTGTGAATGAGTTGGTCTGGGAAAGAATGTGGGTAGATAACGAATGTGAAGGCTGGTTTTCTCTGTGTTACTTTTCTGACCCTTAACTGGAAAGACTGAAAACTGGAAAGTGTATTTATCAATCTTAGATATGATCGTTTGTGAAGGCAACATTTGTATGGGACAGCATGACATCAGCTATAGATATCAAAAACAAAGTGTATTGCTCAGGGAAGGTGGTTCATCAGCCCTGATTGGCATGTTGGCTAACTGGGTTGATGGAGTCAGTGTTGAATTGTAGTGTAGCCCTGTTAAATGGCATCTGTTCTTGGCATTCTCTGCCTTCATTGTCTGCCTTCATTGTCTGCCTTCATTCTGTGGATACTTGTGCAGTACTGACCCATGTCTTTCTGGCATTTTTGCCGCAGGAATCTTCGCCTACCTGAACTATCACGTGCCGCGGACGCGCCGTGAGATCTTGGAGATCCTCATCAAGGGCCTGCAGCGCCTGGAATACCGAGGATATGACTCTGCAGGTGGGAGTGTCGGGCACCCTCTGGGGGGGGGGGTGGTGGGGGTGTAGTTATCTGGCATTTTTGGTGCCGAAACCTTGATTTATCTGGAGTGCAAAGTTGTAATGTTTCTTCATGCGATCTCTCTCTCTGTTAGGTGTTGGCATCGATGGGGGGAACAGCAAAGAATGGGAGGCCAATTGCAAGGCTATCCACCTGATAAAGCAGCGTGGGAAGGTGAAGGCCTTGCACGAGGAGATCCACAGTAAGCCTCTGTACTTCTACTTGTCTGTGTATGCAGAGGTTAATAATAACTCACACTTCTTTACCCCTTAAGCTTGTTCCTGAGATTTCCCCCCCCCCATTCTAATCCATTGTGTTTTCAGTGTTGAACAAACGCTGTGGTTGTTTTTGGCGGCGCAATAAATGATCTTGGTGAACTTCTGCGGCATGGACTATTCCGGATTGTTAACAAATGGGGGTGATGCAGCAACACGGCAACCTCCTGGTGTCCTGTGTCTGTCTGGTTGTGTTCACTTGTTCTGTCCCCCCCCCTCCCTCTCCTTTCTCCTCCTCTCTCCCGCCTCCCTCCCCCGCGCCCCGTGCTTCCCTTCCCGTCCGGCCCTCCCCCTCC
>JAABNY020000039.1:12291443-12301531 GCA_015164015.2 Brevimyrus niger
AGTCGATGTTAACCCAAGGCTCACTGCCTTTCAGTCGATGTTAACCCAAGGCTCACTGCCTTTCAGTCGATGTTAACCCAAGGCTCACTGCCTTTCAGTCGATGTTAACGGCACAATGGTTCGCAAGTAACTCCTGCGTCACTTTGCACACCTCATGTAAGACTGTGATGTAAGTTATGCACCGCCTACTGCGTTCAGCGACTGTGGCTTTTGATTGATTGATACTGGTATTTGAACTGACCTGTGACCTACTCTGGAGAACTGTCTCTTAAATTACGATATGCAAATGAATGTCATGTCGCCGAACTTCAGCTTTTAACGTTTTTTTGTTTTTTTTTGTAGCCAAGTAGGTGAAATAAATTAAATTACTTACTTCTGGAGTGCAGAATAAGTGGCTCCGCACAACTTTCCATGCTTTATTACATCATAAAATGGGGCTTTATACGCCCAGGCATTCAATCCCCTTAAGACAGGGTTGGAATCTGGTTTTGAGTCTTTTAGGAACTGGGCTGGATTCTGGATTTGATCAAGGGGAAGGTAGGTGCTCTGTACATGAAGTTGAGCTTGTTATTTCGTGGCCCTGGCGGCACGGGAACATAAAGCAAAGCCCTGCACCTCCAGGCCTGCATCCTCCCAGGTGGCCCCTATTTTTCTTTGTCTTATAGGCAAATTCTAGCAGGGCTGGACAATCCTATCTGCCGAGGGCCAGTGTGTAAGCTGGTTTTTGGGATGACCTTTAGGTCATGGTCCAATTAGGGAGATGCAGCAATAACCTGCATACACCCCAGCTGTAGAGTCTCTTCTCTAGAAGGCACATATGACCTGAGGGGTAACCAGCAGCGTTACACACCTGGGGCTGCTCCACGCAAAGCCGGACCTTCTCTAATCACCTGACGTACTGGTCGGACCTTCTCTAATCACCTGACGTACTGGTCGGACCTTCCCAAGGTGCATTTTGGGCGTCGCACTGTGTTCCACGTCCTGCTGAGATCTCAGTTTTCTCTGCAGTTCCCTCTCTGGCGTTTCATTCCTATAATCTGATGTTGATTTCAGGGCAAGATAAATGCCTATTTGTAAGGCTGTCCTACGGTCCTGGAGTAGGTTTCAGTGTTCCATGCTGATAGACTTACTCCATATTAGTTTGAACTTTAACTGGAGCTAATAAGTGGCTTAGGGTTGGTAGAGGCTGCTGGTACCTTGTCTCCAGGTTGAGGTCGCATGACTGACACGCGGTCGTACCCTTTTCTCAGGAGGACCCACAAGGCGTCCAGTTTCCCCTGCAGAGACAGCAGAAGGGGGACAGGCTCAGCCACTGCATCATCAGACTTCTGTCAAACCTTTGTAGCCCTGCATGTGCAGAGTGAAATCTCCTGCCATCTCAGCAAACAGGCAGACATTCTGTATATACACATATCGCGCTGCAGAGGCGGAAAGTTCGGGTCCAGAAAGTACAAATCCAGACCAAGGTTTTGTTTCAACCAACCAGTCGAGTCACATTAACAGAGGACTCAACTGGTTGGCTGAAACGAAACCTTGGTCTGGATTTGTACTTTCTGGACCTGAACTTTCCGCCTCGTGCTGTGTGAAAGTCTAGGGCCGTCAAAGAAAATTATGTTTTAAATGATCTCTGTGTTGCTGTAAAACTATAATATTGTGCCTGTCAAAGCTTAACAATTTCAAAACCTCACCCCAGATTTTGTTACGACCCAATTTGCCCATGTATCTGTTGATCACTAGCATGCCATGTTTGGTTAAGCAATATCTCATCATGTTATAGAACTAATTAAGTTAAGTGAGCTGCTGGAGAAATTTTAACAAATACCAAGGAGAGATCTGGCTAGTCATTCGACAACATATCAGTAACTGTCTGGAGAACATCGTTATTTTTTATGATATTACTGTTCATTTGAGTATATTCTAATATTAAACTGTTTTCTGAGCAAATATATATATTCTGTGCAAAAATTAGCCTACTGTTGCATAGAATTGTTTCTGTCCAATTCCAGTAAAAAAATAGTCCTTAGTCTCCAGCACTGATCAGAATTCCTTAAACATGCACTACAGTCATTTTTCTGCTGTCATCCCCAATCAATTGTCTTTCTCCATAAGATGTGTTTGTTGAAATTATTTTATTTCCACAAATTAGGAACCATATAAAGAAACTGGGGATTTTGAGGAAGCATTCTCATACTGTGTGAGATTCACTGGGGATAATTCTCTGCTTTTCAGTAATGGTTCGTGTGTCATCTATATCCGGGCCAAGTGGCCACGCCAGAGCAATCACCATGGCCGCTACGACGCCAAGGAATGTCACCCGAGGGGGACAATGGCAGGAGAAGCAGGACAGTGGTAATATTAGACGTTTTCTCCACTGTTCCAGGTTCACCACGGATAACTGCAGTTTGGTGCTTTTTAATGTTGTAAAGACTTTCATGCACTTTATTTTATTAAAAGTTTGTTTTCCTTTAGTTTATCTGACCTAATTTATCCGTGTTTCCTCTCCAGAATCCTTTTTAAAGAGTTGTTTGCTCACTTAGAATTCTCCATGGCTCCTGTGATCAATTGGGGGTGTCGTTGTGGGGGTGGTTGAGTATTTGGGGCAGAAGGGGAAAAAGAAAAAAACGACACAAAAGAATCTGTTTTTCTTCTGAAAACCGCTAGTTTTGCTGCTGCAGCCTTCCTCAGGTCAGTACAGTTCATATCTGGTTTCTATTAACAATCCCCAGCTGACTGTGTGCTTATGAAGAGGCCCGTTAACTCATTCCTGGTCTCTCTGCACTGCTGGGAATCATCCCCGTCGATACGGAAACTACAGCAGCCCGGGATCTGGGATGGGCGGCGCACCTTGATCGGAGAGTACCACTTGCGGGGCTCGTGAGGCTTGTGCATGCCGTTGTTGAGGGTGCGGAGGGAGGGCTGTTCAAACTCTTGCTCTGGCATCTTCACGCGAGCATTCTTGGCCTTCTCCAGCTTGGCGCCCTCTTCAGTGGAGCCCTTCTCTCCCCAGCGCACCTCGACGTGAGACACGCACAGTCACTGAGGAGGCACACTTCCAACAAAATCAGCCAACCGTAGCTGTGTACTGTGGGAGCCACCTGTATTGTCGGGGAATTGTTACCAGTCAATTGCACTGATGTCATTGCGGCTGATAGTTGTGTGGACAGTGGGCAGACTGCAAGAAAATCTGTGTCTGTGAGCCGTGCAGCAGATAAGCTATAATGTGATTGATGGGGTACAGTATGTGGACTGGGTCTGAAATCACTATATGGAGCCATCTTGTGGGATTAGGACCCATGGAGAAAGGTGGAGATTAGGTGGTGGTGGTCATAAGCAGGGTGGCATCATACCGGTGGCACATCAGCGTGTGCGCTGTCGGAGTACAATATATGTATTCATGTCTCAGCAAAGCAGGCACATTTCAATAGCGCGCGGTATAGCAGAGACGAGGACGGGGAGAGGGAATAGTCTATTTGTGGCATATATTGCCGCTGTGATGGTGAAAATGTGCGGAGTGTAAATCACAGCCGTATGCTGTACTGAGGCTGCTCTGTAGCTTTGGCAAGATTAAATGCTGCACTGAAGTTCCAATAGCATAGGAGCTAAAGTATAGCTGTGTTGAAGTTACACTTTAGCTTTGGGGGTCGGGGGCATTGAAGACTGCAGTGCAGTTTTGGATGCAGTTAAAAGTGTTTTATAGCACTGTCAGAAACAAAGACTACAGTAAGGTGTTAATATAGTTCAGCGGCGATTGCTCGGTAAGTGCTGTGAAATGATTATCTGTCACTGTAAGGACGGGGCTGTTATCGCGCCTGGCCCCTGACTTACTTCCATTCTCTTAATCCCACCGACCCCCCGGCCCCCGTAATAGGAAGCATCCACCGTGGGCCACTTTTTTTTCGGAGCTTCATCTTCTTCATCCTCCTGGAGGCATAAAAAGAGAGAGGAGAACTTCACATGCTGGCTGGAGAGTCAGACCTGAGACGTTTTACCACCTGGGCTGGTTCCTCGTCTCTCGAACTTGAACTCAGCTTGGCAGCGTTTGCAATGTTGTAACTTATTTTCCATGTTCGAACAGAGCAGAGCTGAGATCCCCTCCCCCCCGCCAAATGCCTACAGATTCCCCTAAAGACTCTTCAATATATGGCCTACATCAGACCTTGGGATGTGGTCTACTTAACTTTTCTGGAAGTAATTTTGGCCAGAGGGCAATTTAGGGTAGGTGCTCCTCAGCCTTGAACATGGAACTGAACCACAACTGAGGCCCCATCTTCCACGTGTGACAGCATCTCCTCAAAGGGATGCACAGGATTAAGCAGCCTTTTCCGTCTCTTCATTGATTACCTCTTTATGACTGAGACAGAAGAGCCCATCCCAAAGTCTTGTCTTGCTACAAACAGCTATATTAGCATGAAATCATGGTCGAATTCTGTCACCACATTCTGTCACATCTGACTTGAAGAATGTTCTGTGGTTTTGGCACAATGAGTAGAAATTACATGTGAAGACAATTAATAAAAAATCAGTACTGGAGGTTTTTGGATCTTAACCAGTAGTACTTATAGTAGAAGCTGAATTATTTCCATAATTTTACAGAAATATTAAAAAATATCAAGAAAGCTTAATACTCTGCCTGTGTTAATGTAAATATATTATCCATTGTCCATGTTTTTTCCAGCTAGTCTCTGGTCATGGGTCTTTCTTGGAAGAGACTAATGCTTCTTTGATTGGATTAGTCTGTCTGGCATATTATGAAGTCCCAGCAGACTGACGTTTTCAGTGGGGTGCTTCAACAACAAATGGTTGCGCAAATTGGCTTAATGACTACTTCACTAACAGGACAACACATTTCCATCCACTCCTCGTATAACATTTCTCAGGAAATTCATAGTTTTGTTTTGTTTTAGGTATTTCAGGTGTTTCATGGCCTTGAACAGAGCAGGTCTCACCTGACTGGCCCATAAATCACAGCTCAGCAGAGCCCTTTAACCCTCCCCCCCCCCCCCCAACAGACAAATCCCAAAAAATGTCAACCCTGTGGGAGTGAAGAAATGGTGTATCCAGAAAAGTTATAGTTTAACAGGCGATAAAGTTAGGCCTAAGGAAAAGGGAAAATTCTAATATATGAAAGGACAAAAGTTTAGAGCGTGTTAGAAACATGTGATGTTATTGTCTTGGTAGCCAAATTTGTAGTGTGTAGTTTGAAATCCCTCCGTTTTCTTCCTTGAAATGATTGTTGACTTGACTACGGGATCTTAGAAAGCATTCGTGTGACTTATGGCATTTCCTGTTTTCATGACCAGGCTCCAGCAAAAGGAAACAGAGAAAGACAGAGTCTGGCTGGAAACAATACCAACTACTTTCAGTTTTCCTATGAATATTCTTTTCATATTCTGCTTTTATCTAATATGGGAGTGGCAAGTGTTTTTTTCACTTTCTGGTAAATCCAGCAAATCATTCATCCATTATTAAAAGCCACAATTTAACATAGATAGATTACCTGTTTGCTGTTATGCAATTATAGCATAATTTTTGAATGACAAAACCATGAAAACACAGTTGATTATCTATCCAAATGCAATTTAAAGAACCAGGTGCAATCAGGGTTGAATTTTGTATATAAGTTCCAGTAACATTTTATTAAGGCCATATTTATAATATTTTATAAGCACATTCATATGACATTATAAAAAGGCATTACATATTATAGCCATGTTTATTATGCATTATGAATGCCTTATGAAGCTTTCATTTACAATGTACTTTAGATTTCCTTATAATGCATTATAATGGTCGGTAGAAACATTAAGGATAAAGGCGTAATTTTGATAGATATTTATAGCCACGTTTATAATGCTTAATAAATGCATTACTATTTGGTATGAATGTGTTTATAAATTGCTAAAAATTGGCCTTAAGTAAAGTGTTACCCAAGTTTCTGATTTGCTGCCATTGGTTCCTCCCTGATAAACACCCTCCTGTTATGTTTAGTATGCAGTAATTCCTTGTCGGTTGTGTATATTCATTGACGTGCCAATGTAACATATTATTATGTTCGCATTTATTGCGAGTGGAGGTAAAATTAATTTTGATTTATTAACTTTGCTTAGGTTTCAATTTTATGGGTCGAAAAGTATTAAAACTGAAATCTGGTAAAATATTTATGCACTTCAAGGTTTAAGGCTGTGGATGTGGGCGGAATATCATGAGACTGGATTTTTGATTGGAAAGTTATAAGTGACTGCTTCGCTCAAGGAGAGATTTTCCCACACGCCTGTAGTTATAACAGCATACAAAGGAAGGGAGTGAAGATGCACAGTTCCCAGATGACTGTAGGCCTACATTTTAAGAGCAGCATTACGTAGGGGGGAAGGTTCCTGTTAGGTTGATGTCTTGACCAAAGTCACTTACCTAAGGCTCAGTAGTAAAAGTGTTATAAGTGCAGTTGTTTGTGCAAAATACTTTTTGGTGAAAACTGGTCATGCTGGCACATTTAATAGTGTTTGGAAGCTGCTGATATTTTTTTTAAGTGGAAAGAATTTAGTGTGGGGGGGGGGGACTCAATTTTTGTTGGGTTGGATGTTTTCCTCTTAGTCTGTTTACCTCGAAGAAGTTATGATAATGCTTGGTTGTGGTCCAGTGGATCATAAGAAGATACCTAAGAGGGCAGTTTCATGATTTCTGAGTTATGTGCCATATTGAGACACTTAAGATGTTCTATCTATAGTTTATAATCTCAGCAAAACTTAGCTTAAGGCCATGTTTTAATAATTTATGAACACATTCATAACAAATAATAATGCATTCATAAAGCATTATAAACATGGCTATCAATATTTATCAAAAGGTATAACACATTATAGCCATGTTTATTATGCATTATGAATACTTTATGAAGCTCTCCCCTATAATGCACTGTGAATACCTTTATGATGCATTATAATGGTCGGTATAAGCATTAAGGGTGCTTTGTACTGCATTGTAAAGCTATCTATTGTGCATTGTAGATAAGAGCTTCATAAAGCATTCATAATGCTTAATACACATAGCTATGATGTGTTATGCCTTTAAAGAAATATTTATAGCCATGTTAATGCATTATAATGCATTATGAATGTTTAAATTACTAAAAACATGCCTTAAGTAAAGTGTTACCATCATCTCTTCATGAAATATTTAAACTACATCTTATTGGTCCAGCATGTGACAGACAGCAGATCAGTTGTTAAATCTTCCAGGAACAACATGTAATATAAATAAGTGATTTTGGATATGCTAACAGTGATTATTAACTTTACCATAAATGAAGCAGGGGAAATAATTAAAGCATTTGCTTTTTTCCTAAATAAATAAAGCCCATGTTATGCAAGACTTCAGTTGTTTAGCACAAGGCTCTTTCTAAGAGCAACATCTGTGAGGCTGGGATCTTTCAGCTGCCTACAGCACAGTGCAGTGCTTCTTACCGAGCTGTCTTCCATCACTGGAGGAGGGGGCTCATGGATGATCTATTGGAAGAAGACCAAGCATAAGAGACAAGCCTGCTCACACCAACATGTTACGACACTTGCTTTCCCCTACTGCGGAACCGGCCTCCACTTTTTATATTAGCATGTGACGCGGCCTGAGTAATGGATTAAATGTGTGCCAGAAGACCAGGGCTACACAAAAACACATGACTGAGGAATTGTTTTTTTCTCCTTCCCGCTCGTTTTCCTCCTTATTTACAAGGACGACACAGCGGCCTGAAGTCTGCTCCCCATCTGGATGGTTTCCGAAACTGGAGGAGACGCTGTGGGCCTCACAGGGGGCCGGCATACAGCCCTCCGCAGCGCCACACAAGTCGGGAAGCATCCCGGTCTTCCTTTGTTTATTATCCTTCCCTTGCTTGAATGTAAAAAGTAAAATGTCCAAGTGAAGAATTATGGGAGAAGTCAGGAAAAGCAGGAGGGGAGAGAGAGCAGGACTGTGGCGTCGTTTGGGAGGTTTCAGCTTGTGGCTTTTCATCATTAGCCCGTTGATACAAAAATCAGCCAATTGATACTAATATAAACAACACTTCAGCCTCATAGTGCAAATGCTCAAACTCAAGATGTTAAATGTGACTTTATACATTGTGGTGGACATGCTGGATGTAGCTGTCGGTTAAGACCCGTGTGTGGAAATGTGTTTCATCGCTTCGAGTGCCAGAACGGCAGAATGCCAGAACTGATATCCATGTCTATTTCCTACAGTGATGAATCCTGAGCCACCCTAAACAATCCCTTAGAAAGGCTTCTTATTAAATCTGATATTAGTTGAGGCCTGGAAGATAATGTGCACTGTTCTTCCCATTTGGGGGGAGTCTCATTCTCATTGGGAGAGACACTCTTCTTCATGGTCACTTGCTCTTGCACCTCAAGGGTAATGGAGTGACTTGGAAGGCAGTCGTCTCCTGGGCTACTGACGTCGTCGCGAAAACGGACAGCGGCGTCGGTGGAATGCTGCGTGCAGACCGGCGACCCACGGACAGACCCCTCCAGGGATCTTCACGACGCCGGAACGATTGGGCTCCCCACCCTTTCCCTCGCTCACTATTCCCTTCGTGAGACACGCCTTCCAGCCCCCGCTGTCCATCCAGCTCTGACTTCAGCCGTTCCGTTTCCTGAACTCAGGGACTGGGTGATCCAAAGTAAAGAAATCTGGAGTTTGGATTTGATCTCTCTACCGCTGCTTCTCTTTCTTGTGTTTTGAATCTGAATTTCCTTCGTGTTTTGATACCTGATCAAGTTTCCCAGATAGTACAAAACAATATTTTAGCGACAACCTCATGTTATCGCCGCCTTTGACGTCCGCTGACTCCGGGCTGAGTATTTTCCAAAAGCTGTTTTGTCGTAGGAATTCAACCTTTCAGCCTTGGATGTAATTCAGCCTTTTCCGTGCTTGTAGTCATAAAAATAGGTCAAGAAGCTTGAGGGTAGATAGCCATTTTGTTTAAATGTGTATAACAATATTTGGCTTTTACCAAATTAGTTACAAGTAGTGCATTGTTTGGCACAAAGCAGGGTTTTATGCAGAGAATTGACTTAGGTTGAATTAGGTGCTGAATGTATGCAGAATAAGCCAGGAAAAGCTGTCCTCAAATTATTTTTTCAAAATCTAATGTTAACTTTCAAAATAGCTGAATGTTAGACTTTGCCATTGAGCTCTTTCTTTGAAGATGCATCCGTTTTGAAATCCTTTTTGCGTCCTTTTTGAGGTTTGCAAACTTGTTTACTGGATTCCCTATACGTGCCCTTTTTTGCAAAGTTGGACCTCCCACTTACCACGGTGCAGCACAGAGGCCAGAACCACCAGAGCAGCCCCAGAACCAGCAGGAGCATCAGGATGAGAAGAGCAATGGCCAGTATGGTCCCGTCAGACTGAGGAGGGGGAGAGGGGGGGGGCACAGAAGGTTCAGTAAACAACACATATATATTTTCTACCACCCCAGTGAAGTCTGGTTACTGCCTGCGTAGCTAAAGAGGAGAGTTCAGTCAGATGTATGGGTCAGTGCTAAAGGCGTTCCTTATGAATAATACACTTTAAGGCTGGAAGCCCCAGGAACCGCCTAGGACACTTCATGACGGCTGTGAGGCTCAGTGAGGGCTTCTGCAGGGAGACGGCAGGTGGGGGTGTTGGCCCGGCCCTCCGATCTGCTGGCTTTTACTCACGCAGCCCACAGTGCTGATGCTGACCGAACTGGAGACGAAGCTCAGGCCATTGTTCATGCTGACGTCCAGGGAGGCTGAGCTTGAAACGAGACAAGGGACATGGAGAGAGATGATAAGTCAGCATGGGCGCCTGAAACAGGAAGTGAGGCCCACTGGAAGAACTTCTGCACAGTCTAGATTACACTCACGTTCCAACTTCATGGAGAGCTGGAGCAGGACAAAGGAGATAGGTATCCATGACAACCAGGGGCTTTTTCACTGGTGGGGAATATGGAAGAGAAGTGAGACTTATTAATTGTCAATGTAGACACAACACAGCACAACAAAAAAGTGTCCTCTGCATTTAATCCCTATGTGACATAGCAGGGGCCAGCTAATTCAGCACCTGGGGGGCAGTCCTTG
>JAABNY020000039.1:12301631-12319802 GCA_015164015.2 Brevimyrus niger
AAGAACTACACGGTTGGCCGCCGAGCACGGTTGTGTCGCCATAGCGGCTGCCGTGCTCGCCGCCCGCTGCCGCCCTCGCCGTCGCGTGGAGGGGGGGGGGGGTTGGGGTGGTGGATTTGAAGCAGCAACCTTTTGCTGAGAGGTATTTATTAAGGGAGACTCAAATGAAATGAGGGAGCAAAACAAAATGTGGCTGTTGTGAAACCTGCATTCTTTCTCTCCTCCTAGGAAAGAGAGGTTTTCACTTATTTCTCCCTGTTTACTCTGGCTTTGGTGAAGCATATCCCAACTCTGAGGATATACACACCAACTTGCTGTGATTGTTTTTTATATATATATAAGTTAAAGACCATCCTAAAGGGTGGAGGAAAGAAGGGGCGCAGAACACACTGGTAGATAAACAACCCCCATCGCCAGCCCACACTCTGGGCCAAAGAAAAGCTTTGCCAGAAATCCCACTCTCAGAGCACAACTGGGACTGGGGGGGGGGGGGGTGGAGCACTTAAAGGAGCCTTGCAGGAGAGGGCAAAGCAGAGTTATCTCGCAGCAGGAGGGAAATAAACCCACCTACTAGCGAATTTACTTTTTTGCTGGCTCAGCACCTCATTGAGTTTCACTATAATCTGGGAATGGCTGGATTAATTATAAGAGTGTTGATGTGTGTTTACGTCAGTGGAGTCTATGGACCTTCCCCCGTCAAACAACCAGAGGGTCATTTCAGGGTGCAAGGTGATGTCTGTCATCCCCGGGCAGTATCTAGCACTCACTTTGCTGGGAGATGTTTTTTTAGACCAAGGGTGGGGATCCATGGAGAGCCGCTGTGGGTGCGAGTTTTTGGGATGACCTCTCAATCAGCCAATAATAAAGCAATGGTTCTCAACTCCAGTCCTGGCGTCCCACTGTTATTGGCTGATTGAGAGGTCACCCCAAGGTTCCCTACTCCTGCCTTTCAACAGCTGAACACATGCAGCCACCACCACCCCTCCCCTACGGCTTCCTTACGGCTCCCTAATGTGTGTCCCAAGTTGATCTCGGAGCATGGGCTGATTGTTGGGATGTTAGGGAAGACGGCGGTCTCTATGGAGACTGGGCTAGCAGAGTCTGATAGTGCTGTGTTGCTGGGCTACACATTGCGCCACAGTCCGCTTGGATCCCAGGCCTGGAGCCACAGCATCACATATCCAGGAAAAATCACAGCCTATTTAAAAAACTTCTCATAATCCTTCAAAATGGCTGCTGCTTCTTCATACACAAAAGCCATCAGACTGTGGGGAACGTCCTGTGCTCAAACCATGGCTCTCAATTATCTGACTGGACCTTCACGTATATAAATAATTACAGTAGCAGTATGTACCTTCTGAAATGCCTGTTCTTAACGAGAATGTGTCCGTCACTCATGCAAAGCTTCACACCTACCCATCTGCTGTGTGACTTCAACTACAGTTTTGTTGCCCGGCATTGATGTTTACAACACCATATTGGTTTCAAGCACACCCTGAGCTCTTTGCCATCTCATTAATTTGAGTCCAATAATGCTTCTTTGTCCAAAAAACCCTTTCGAAATATTCTTCCACTGTAAGCGCTATGCCTGTTGTTCTGCTTGCCATTACTGCAGAGGCAGAAGGAATGTCCTAACATATGGGTAGGAAGTGGACCTTCACACCTGACTGGAATAGATCACACCAAGAACTAAGTAGCACTCTTTGTAATGCAACCCAAATCTTTCTCTAGTTTGTAATTTGGAGCTGGATTCATGACCTCTTCATTTTTTTTAGTGGATCGACTTCCACAGCTCTGCGATCCCGTTAGTCAGCAGGAAAAAGTCCAGCAATTGAGTGGAGAGGCTTGTAAAAACTCTGAAACTCTGAAGGGACTTCAAAAGTCCCCCCAGGACTCCAATCCCATGACTGTATCATATGCTTGACACTTTTATTTAATACCCCCATGTTTCCTGTGTTCAACTCCCAAGAAATAAAGGAAAATACCCTCAGGAAAGATTACATAGCATATATAACATTATAAGAGGTTATGCCCATTTGAAAGTACAGTACTGTGCAAAAGTTTTAGACTGAAAAAAAGATTAAATTATGAGTAAAATTATGATTTTGTGTCTGTCAACATTAACATTCCAAAGCACGTTCAAAAGTCAGCCAGTATTTTAAGTAACCTTCTAATGCATCCATTTACTTGCTGACTTGACCGTCGACATACCATATTGTGGTCAATTTCTCTTCGATATCTCATCGATCACATCATTTAACGAATTAAGTTAATTGTTACGACTTCGGCGAGCGCGCAGGCAGAGAGCGGGGAGAGACGAAGTCAGCAGGCAAACGAGGGTTTATTCGGGACAACAGGGCAGACAACGAAGTACTGAACATCAATGATGGACACACAACTAAGGAAGACGTGGACTAATATACATGAAACAAGCCGAAATAACAGGGAACAGCCGGGCACAATCGGGGAAGCACACGTGGGTAATGAGGGGGCGTGGCACACACGAGGATCGAACGAGCAGGTACATGACATTAATTAATTAAGAGAGCTGGTAGTGAAATTTAATGAATAGATAGATTAGCTGAGGTGTCCCTGAGGAGACGTTTCGGAACCCCTGTGGTGAGGTTTAGGAACCCCTTGTGGTGCCCCTGTGGAGAGGTTTAGGAACCCCTGAGATGCCCCTGAGGAGAGGTTTAGGAACCCCTGAGGTGCCCCTGAGGAGAGGTTTAGGAACCCCTGAGGTGAGGTTTAGGAACCCCTGAGGTGCCCCTGAGGAGAGGTTTTTGGAAGCAAAGTAATTTTCTTCTAGCCATCCAACAAGATATCAATAACTTTCTGGAAAACAGAATACATTCTCCTTACTATTTATGAATGTGCATATATTTTAACATGAAATTGTTTTTTGTGCAAATATACACTTGCTAGTCAGATGAATAGCTTTAATCATTTCCTTGGGCTGCCTAAGACTTGCATAGCGCTGATTGTCATAATAGACCCATCCACAGTTTCTTAATGCCTTGTTTTCTTGGACCAGGAAAAACACGATAACAAATTTATTAGATATTTCCCCATCATGGAGATGAATCGTATGAAATCATCTCATGGTTGTGAAGGTTCTGTTTCTCTACGTTCCATTAAAATGGAGTCCCTGTCGGAGTTATGTTTGCTGGTATGTGTCGCCTTTTCTTGCTCACGGTGAGGAGTACGGGGAGCGCGTGGGTCTCCACTTACTGACGGTGACGGTGTCATTGATGCGGAAACTGCACAGGACCTTCTCGACGTTTCGCGTGTGCAGGAATCCATTCCCTCTCACCACCACCTCAAAGGACTCTGCGTGGAAGCACAAAAAATTGTGCTGTGACAGATCGCAACCAGAGCATGATTCAAATTGGATTCTAGAAGCATACAGAGATTTAATCCTAAAAAATCAATCAACAGCCTGCATAATAATAATGAGGTTTTGATGGCAGCCTCCTACTAATCTCATCCAGGCAGCAGCAGAAATCCTTTGCCAACAGCTAACGGTTTTGTGGTTAATATAAAGTCATTGTGACTCGTGAGGAAGACCTTTCTGGACTCAGCAGCTGACTCAGGTTGCGCAATGGATGTCTGAAGCTCTCAAACTGACAAAACACTTTCTTTCTTTCTCTTTTTTTACCTGAATATGCAGAACTTTGCATTACCTTTCACGGAATTTTAGGTACTTAACCAAATGCCAGAAAAACATCTGCAAACCACTTTCCATGTATAAGAAAGTTTAGCATGTTTATTGCCTTGGCCAGATCAGCTCTGTGGCGGCCTGGTTTATTGCCTTGGCCAGATCAGCTCTGTGGCGGCCTGGTGTATTGGGTATGTGTTCCACATTTCCACCTTATTTTGCTGCTTTGCAAGGATTTGATGGTCTTATATACTTTACATGATGTGGCCAAAAAAAACCTTTAGCCCAAACTATATCATGCAACTATATATACCCATATGAAAATGTATCAAATCAGGAGATTGTATCACAGATCATGTGAAAAGCATTTTCACACGGGACTTGGGGATCCAAAATGTTCACAAACCTCCTGCACAGATACTGGAGGGCTCCGCTGCCAGGATCTCGATGCAGGACTTCTTTAGGATCTAAATAAAGGTTATAGAGGAAAAGCCTGAGGTAAGAAAACGGCTTCAATCTGTCCTCGCTGTTTGCTGGCCCCGGCACCATTTCCATGAAACAGGTTTTTGCTTCCTTCCGGCTCCCTGCCAGACAGTCCACATTTTGCTCCCTCCCAGCTCCTGGCAGGAGCAAAAACATGGACTGTCTGGGGGTCCCCGAAGACCCAGTTGAAAAAACACTGCTATAGGAGATCAAAGGTTCGCAGTATTTCGTGGCAGCTTCTTGTGTTTTCTACACCGCATGGATATTCAGTGGGACCAAACCAAATCAGAGTAGGATTCTGCCATGACACTGACTTCCCAGAGCTGATATGTGACATTCTCCATCTTGCCACACCATTAGTTTGCTGTGACAGGTTCAGCACCCTCATCCAGCAAGGTATGTGGAGTTTAAAGGGAGGTCTGACTGATTTACCGTCAGTGCCCCGTTTACTTTAAAGGAAGTCAGGAGCCTCCAATGTGCCGCTAAGTCGTACCACATGGCTGTCAGCTGTTCAGACCTAAACTACATTTAAAGAAGCCCAACACCTGAACACAAGATGCGCGTATTATTGTTAGTAGATCGCTCCAGTGGCACCGTTTTTTCGAAGTAACATTTTCACATTCGTAGACGCTGATATTTCACTGGAGCAAGCTAAGGACCGTGTTAGGTTCCTGGCCTATAAGCTGGGTTCCTTCTTAAAATAAACTAGAAAATGAATACAGTCAGCAATGCCAACCATGGATTGAAGAAACGGCACCGGTTACATGTACACCTGTGTCATGCTGTCCATCATACGTAGCATCGGGAATTGTTGAGATAAAAGCACAGAGCTTATTTATTGGGTGTCTCTGTTTCCAAATATCCGTCTATCCATACATCTTCCAGTCACTTCACCAGTATAGGGTGGTAATGTTAGCCTGGGACTCATCCTCAGGGACACAATGAACAAGGCAGTGGGACACCCCGGAATGGGACACCAGTCCGTCGCAGGACACATAGACAAGCATAGACAAGCATGCACATTCAAACACACTATGAACAACTGAGACGCCCATTAACCCAGCTTAGGTCTGCAGGAGGAAACTGAAGGTGCCAGAGGAAACCTTTAAAAACCCAGCCTGCACCTATTAGACATACTGAGAGGGAAATATGGCTTTCAGAGCTGCCAAGTAGCACATCATATGTACCCAATAACTCCACAAACAAAGGTTTTAAAGACTGCTCCGCTCATGCTGCTATGAAGGCACTTCCAAAATAGACTTTTTCAGGCAGTGGAATGGCAAACTAAAACAAAAAAAACAAAAAACAAAACAGAGCCAACACAATGAATCATTTGGTGAAGCCCTCAAGCCTGGAGCAGATCTTGGTCTTACCGAGCCTATGACCCCTTGCAGCGCCTCAAACCCATCATTAACGGGGAAAACGTGATCCTTGCTGTCGGCAATCTTTGCCAACTGGGAAAAGAAAGAAATGTGTTAGAGGCAAAAGCATTTACATATTTAGTTGATGTTTTTGTCCAAAGCAGCGTAAAGGTGAGGCTAAAAGCACATTGCAAACATATGTCCTGACAAGGAGTCAATTGTGCATAACTGCAGCTAGGCTGAGCTTCCAGTGAATACCCAGGTACAAGTGTAAGCAGGACTGGGGCAGGAGCAACAGAACAACTTCTAACAGAGCTAGAGCCTAATAAGTCTATTCAAGGCCCAAATGCACAATATAAGAACAACAAAAACCCAAAAAATGGGTTTAAAAAAATGCCCAGTTAGTAGACTGAAATCCTGAAATAATCTTGACTGAAATCATGTGTTCTGCAATCTTGTATACATTTAGCTGTCTTTAAATACCTTTCTTGCTACTGTATTCACATTGTAGTGTATTGAAATAAAATAAACAATGATTTTTATTTACTGTAAAAAGCTGATTTGTTTGAAAGACAGGTAACTAGCGATATACTTTGCATGCATTTCATTGGCTACCAACAGCTTTCTATTTGAGTTTCAATGATGGTCAAACTCTGTAGGGGGTGATTAACACATGCTTGGAGGCAAAATATTGATTGAATTTTTGAATAAAATATGCGAATGGGAGAATGTTCATATGGGCAGGGATGAGAACAGACTTAGGTAATATTGATTTTCATAAGTACACTGTCCTGGGGGTTAAGCATTGCCGTCTTATTTTCCAGTGATATTCAATGTTTGGTTTAGGTTTTGGAAAAGGATTGGGTTTAAATTAGTTTGATAGCTGAAACAGCAAGAAAAGCCTACAATACTTTGACATTAACCAGGTCAATGCAATTTTCATGGCTTATGTTAGCTGTTGACGCTTCCCCCACATTGAAGCTTACATATTATGCAGACCTTGCATTCCTCAGATGCCGCCGTTTCTCTCTTAACGGGGTGGTTACCATCTTACCTCTTTATGAAGCTAAGCAGCCTCCCGTTTATGGCTGAAACATACTGCTTGTCATACTCCCTTTATGATTTCCACTCTCATTAACTCAGCATATGACTTTTCACAGGGGAAATTTCCTGGCTTGCAGGTTTAAGAATTAATTTACTAGCATTAGATTTTACCTGGGTCTCATTGAAGTCCTTCACTCCAACGCAATATACAGTGGCTCCCAGGCTCCGCGAGCGATTGGCCTGCGGTTTTCAAAGCAAAACAAGAACGGAAACCTGGAGTGAATTACCGCCTTGTAATACTCAGCGGCATGCAATTTACCGGTGTGCACCGTCTTTGCCAGACTGCTGCTGAGATTCTGGCCTGTATGTGAAATGACCCAGATACCAATAGAAATATTGCTGAGATATAAAATGTAAAGGAAAGGCAAGTAAACCATAGTTACATTTTAGCCTGTAAATCACAGGCTTGAGTAGCTATTTTATATATGCTATTTACATGCATTTTCTCAAACGGACAGTTAGTCACAAAAAATTTCTCTGTTCCGTGGCATAAGGTCATGTCCACCTGTCTGTTTGCTTTTGAAAATCTTTTAACCTTTTGTTGAAGGAAATGATGGATATCATTCAGCTGTTTATTAATAACATTTTATCAGTTTGCCCCTCCCAGTTCCGTGGGCCATATCTGGGGTGCTTCATCCATCATGACAGTGCTACAGGGACGGCCAGAGCGCCCAGATCCTGTCCCAGAGGGCTTGGGGGCTGAGGCAGGGGTTCAGCTGTACGCAGGTTCACCTGCAGGTTGGGGTGATATTCTTGGACTGAATGCCGCCGTCTCTGTGCCAGATGTGCAGCGCATCACCAGTCTGTTTCATTCCCTTATCAGGTGGGAGATATAAATCTGACAGAAGTGCTGACCCACGGTTTTCCTGTAGAGCGTCTCTCGCACAAGACGGGATCAAAGCGTCTGTCGATGGGGTCTCTGGATCTGGTGATTCGGAACCGTCTACCGCGCCCAAGCCCGGCTGGCCAGCTCTGACCGTGCGCCTCACCTCCCTCTCTGCGTAGTAGAACAGGTCCTCGTGTAGCTCCCCGTCCGTCAGGGCGATGATCACGCTTGCAGTGCGGTATCCTACCAACAGACACAAGGAGACAGATGCCAGTTTCTTCACGGTGCTCGATCTGAACGAACGCGTCATGTTTAATGGTTGGGAGCACAAGCCTGATAGTGATTACAGAGACAGATCTTAGTCCTGTGAGGTCCTTGCTGATGTATCTCTAGACAAGTACCTTATGAAATAGTTAATATCAGGTGCATGAGTGAGTCCATATAAAAAGTATATTCTATACTGGTTACACTGGATAAACACTTTCAGCCAGCTATATAAGAATGTAGCATTTAAGGTAAAAAAAAAAATGGCTTACCTTGCAAGTTGCCATGGTATATCTGCTCACTAGCCTGGAACAGAAACATGGAATTTTATCATGTTCAATGAACTGCGAACAGAATGGGGCACATGACCCTGCCGTATAGGCCTGGTGGGCGGGTCGGGGGGGGGGGGGGAGGGGCCAAAAGCGCTAGCTATGCTACGGTGGGCAGCTCACCCTCTGGATGCCCTCGTGCATAAACGTGTCGCCCCCAGGCTGGACTCTGCGCAGCTCCTCCAGGCCCTTGCCGATCCAATCTCTGGGGAGACACAAAGGCCACAGGATAGAAGAAATAAAGGTTTAAATAAAGGTGATATGTGCACTTATATAAAAACAGGTGAAAAGGATTGAAGAGCTGGCACCTGCACAATGACATTTTCAGATTGGTTTAATACAAAAACCATTAAGATGCATTGACTTTAATTGATATAATGCTTACAATTTCATCAATGAGAAACATCAGATGAATGTGATGTATGAGTATCTGTAACATCTTGAGGTAGAAATTGAGGTAACACTTTACTTGAAGCTGTCACCAATAATGTATTATACATACCTTCATAATACACTATTATTGTCAGTACAAGAATTAATAAAGCATTACAGTGTCTTCCATTGACAGTCGTGAAGCATTATAATACCTCATAAGCTCCAATGAAACTCTCATCTACAGTATAATGCACTATAGATACCTTCATAGTGCATTATAACATTTAGTATAACAATTAATGTTTCTTAAAGTGTATTATAAAGGAATCTATGGTGTGTTATACATGAGAGCTTCATGAAGCATTCATAATGCATAGTAAACATGGCTATAATCTGTTGTGCCTTTTTATGAATTTTATAGGTTTTGTGAATGCATCATAATGTGTTACAAATGTGTTCATAGATTCTTATAGACGTACAATTCATAGAAATTGTTACAAAATTTGAGCGATATGTTACTCATATTCTACCCCAGTTAATTGTGTGCCCCAGTTAATCTAACTTTAAACTCTGAGGTCATTATTGATTGCTAAAGTCTGTGCTGTATGGAGCAGACAGCAGTGTGGACAGACCTCCCGAAAGACCGCGAGCAGGGGCCGCCAGCACAAACAGGCGGAGCGTAAGTCGACAGGGGCCGCACTGCGTGCCAAGCCCAGCGGCCAGCCAGCCGTTCCCAGGGTAGTTGCTCTTGGCCGTCCCACTGGTGACGGGGCACTGGGAAAGTGAGAGTTCACCACGGGGCACTGGGAAAGTGAGAGTTCACCACGGAGGCAAGTCGCTTTCGGATGACCCAAAAAGGGCCGCGCTGCTCGCTGTGGCCTTTTTCGGTTTCAGGTCTCAGAGTGAATGTGGCTTCGGACGTGGGGTCAGGTGGCACCGACTCGGCCAAAGCGACCCGCAGCCACCTAAGCGCCAAGCGAGAACGTGCACTACGCTGCGAAGCAGTCTGAGTGACTGACCACACAGTGGATGAAGGATAATGACAATTAGGAGGCCATTAAAAAGTAATTTTTGTATTAGATGGACCAAAATAAACACTGCTGATGTGATTGGCAGTAAGTTTTCTTCAAGTCAAGTTCCTTAAACCTGCCACATATCGCTGAATAGGCAGCACAGATTGAAAGCTTTCACTTGTCCTTATTCATCATTGTTTATGGAGGAGTGATGTCATAAAGGTAAATGTTTCATTTGACTGCAGATACTGGAGCTCATGAATGCCCCCCTCCCCCTCTCCAACCATTACCTCATTTCAGTCCTGACATCCCTCTGTCCTCTTACTCTCCCCCTGCCTCTTCTCCCCACATCTAGTTTTGCTGCCACATCCTATCCTGTCATCCGATCTCGCTGCCATCTTGCCAGTGTCATCACTGCATCCTCAATAAGCCTCGACACACTCCGCCCCTTGCTGACAGAACCAAGCACCGCCTGGCTGATTGGCATAGATCTAACAACCTGGCGCCTCGTAGCAGACCCTCCTTCTCTGTTCCTCTCTGACATTGAAACTTCATTCTGTAGTTTATTAAACTCTTACTACTCCAGCTCCTCTCCCATTTCAGAATTTGATCTCTATCTGGAGACAAGATGGAGAGAAATGAGTTGCTCATTCTCCCTACCAATCAGGTTGCAGTAGTACATTGTTCTTGACATTTGTGCCTCTCTCTGAAACCACTTGTCCTCAATATCTGGTCCCATCTCATTTCCTACTGATCCTCGTTCTCTTTCCCATTTGTCCTGAGCTGCTCTGTGCCTATTAGATCAGACCTCTTCTCATAGAAATAACTCATCAACCAATTACAATTCAAAGAAAAACTTTCCATTGAACTCACTATCTCTGGCATTCTCCACTCATTCAGTTTTTACCCGTTTCTCCTTTCAGATTGAACTGGGCCCTGGCATTTGACACTGATACCCATCAGACTTATCACTGCCTAGGTGTCCAACCAGGATGGAAATCCTCATCACTCCTGCACAAATCATGCCTTATGATGAACTATCATGCTTCAGGCGTGGTGTCAAAACTGGATTAGTACCCACTGCAGACTTATAATAATTTCTTAGATGGCTTATGGTTAAGGTTCAATGTCATTGTCACTCCTTATCCTAAAAAAGAGCTTTTGAAAATTACCAGTACCTGTAGCATTATGCTTTTAACTTTGACTTGCATAGTTACAAATCATATGTATTTAAAATATTATTAAATCTACATTTTTAATGTGATTTAATGCTGTATACTAAAATAACCTGCATGAACTTCTGACCTTGTAATATTTTAGTATTTGATGTCAAAATATAAATAACCTTTGGAGTGTGCATAGATGCCTAGTGACTGAAATATTAAATGTTAGCCTTTTGCTATGAGTAAGGATAGTTTAGCACTATGGTTTTCTGGTGCTTATTATTGCCATTATATTTTTCCGGTTCAGATGTAAGGAATTGCATACAAGCAGCCTCCACCTTTGTCCTCCCACGCACTGGCACTCTTTAGGCCTACCTGTCCTCAGTCAGTCTCATGAGGATCTTGCCCTCTGTGGAGAACACGATGAAGGACATCCGGAGCTGTGGGCTGCAGCGGGTCGAGGAAAATCAGGTCAGTGTGTCAGTTGGCAGGCCTCATTGCGTCACATCTCAGTGCGTCACATCTCAGTGCGTCACATCTCAGTGCGTCACATCTCAGTGCGTAACATCTCAGTGCGTCACATCTCAGTGCGTCACATACCCACATGTGCTCTAGGTCTCACCGATTACTGTGGGTCAAACAAGGATCAAGCTTTTTGTCTTCACTTTATATCAGTGCTGTATGAATATTTAGCAAGCAGCTGAGCCCCACCTTCGGAGCACAAAGCTCCTACAGCGCTGTGTTCATGCCAATCCTAAGGAATTCAGAACTAGGTCATGATCCACTTAGGGGATGATTGTATGTTAAAACAGGTTATAAATCCGTCTTTTCATTTTGAAGCTCTGTACTACTGTACATCTTATCAGCAAACTCCTGCTATTCTGGCTGTTGTATACAGATATAACTACGGTTCCATCTAATTTATGTCTTATTTTATGGTGCACTCTTAGGAATATAAATAATGAAGCGTCTCAATGTGAAATGTATGAAGGGGAATCTTAGGATAAAAAACTAAATTAATGAGTATACCTTTAATTTGGTTTAGATCTAGCTTCTGCGTAAGGGCGGATACAGGAAGCAGCTAGCAGGTGAGGTCACACATTTAACCCTTGATGAGAAGCTAGTTGCTGGCTAGAGGTGTTGCTGTCTCTCTTCAGGTCTGGTTCTGCCCACATACCTTATGAATTTATGAGCCAGATGTTCCACAAAGTGGTAAATCTCATTCCAGTGGTGCTGAACACTCCCAGACCTGCAAGCAGAAGTTGAATCAGGGGATTGATGTATCCGAATGGCCCAGTAGGGGGCGACAGAGCTGTGGCAACATGGATCACAGAATCAAAGTGGGTAGATGGCGTTACAGCTTATTCTGCAACTACACAGTATTCACTGGGTTATCGGTACAAAGGCAGGTTGTCACTTGTCCCCAGCCTACTGAGAATGGCCCTCTTTTTGAGCAGGGGAGGAAGCTGAGATGCGCATCCGGCATTTTAATCCCGAGATGCGGCCAAGCAGCACATCAGGCAGCTGTTACATATTCATCCCTCTGAGTCTTATGAGGCAGAGACATACGGAATGGTTATAAGGTAAGAACAGATGGCTAAGATCATCCTAGAAGCCTATTGACCTCGCACAGTGTTACATTCCACATCTCTTTGCTTACATCTTCTTGGAAACACTCTCCTCCTGTTTCCATGGCGTCTCCAGGTCCCTGGATGGATTCCTGTGACTGACTGACTTTCTGTAGCCTTTCCTCTTTCTGACATCAGCAGGAAGAAGCAGAACAGTTGCTGTTCTCTCTGAGTGGTAAACATTAGTACAATCCCTCCATCATTGTTTTCCCCTTCATGGAACGTATTTAGAGGAGCATGAGAAATGTGAGGCAATCCTGGATAAACCTATCAGATAAACGAATAAGCAGAGAACCCTTTTCTCAAATGTCTGTCAAACAGATTATGGCAAATGAAGATTGTCTAACAATATAGCAGACACAGATGTTTACTGTTTTCCAGTATGAAAGCTCAAGCTTTCCCGTGAAATGCTGAATATTTGCTCTTGTTAAGATTTTATAGGGATTTACGGTCAGCATGGCTGGCTGCATAGTTTTGCTGTTATCTGATTACACTTGTAGCCAAATTTGTGGGTTTCCAGCTAACTATTTAGAGTGGTTAGACTTAGACTGTCTTGGGCACATCATATGATGGGTTAGGGTTCGATGAATCCTCGGCTATTTAGAGTGGTTAGACTTAGACTGTCTTGGGCACATCATATGATGGGTTAGGGTTCGATGAATCCTCGGCTATTTAGAGTGGTTAGACTTAGACTGTCTTGGGCACATCATATGATGGGTTAGGGTTCGATGAATCCTCGGCTGTCTCAGTCTTTAACTCTAAGTCTCCGGCACATTGTCTGTGGACACAGTTTGTCGCTGCATCCACAAGTGCAGGATGAACCGACCATGCAAAGAAGAAACTGTATCTAAACATGAACCAGAAGTGCTGCCAACTTCTTTGGGCCCTGGGCTTATTGAAGGCGGACCGAGGCAAAATGGAGAACTGCCAAATCAAAATCTCAGATTCCTTTTTGGAAATCATGCATGCTGTGTTCTTCAGGCTAAAGTGGAGAGAAACCATCCAGTTTGTTACCAGAGGACAGTTCAAAAGCCAGCATCCGTGATGGTATGGGGATGGATTGGTGCCCATGGCTTGGGTAGCAAGGGAGTGGGAAGGCACCATTAATGAGGAATGATGCATTCAGGTTTTGGAGCAACATATGCTGCCATCCAATCAATGTCTTTTTTCAGAGAAGACCTTGCACATTTCAACAAGACAATGGCAAACTGCATTCTGCAAGTATGACAACAGCATGGCTTCATAGTAAATGTCCGGGCTCTGGACTTCTCTGCCTGCAGTCCAGACCTGTGACCCAATGAAAACATTTGGTGCATCATGAAATGAAAAATAGGACAAACTGCTGAGCAAATTAAATCCTATATCAGGCAAGAATGGGACAACATTTCACCTTCAAACCTCCAGCAACTGGTCTCCTCTGTTCAAAAATGATTATAGAGTGTCGTTAAAAGAGGTGATGCAACACAATGGTAAACATGTCTCCGTTCCATCTATTTTTAAATTTGTTGCTGGCATCAAATTCAAATTATGCATATATTTGTCATAAAACCAAACAATTTCTCATTTTCAACATTTGATATGCTGGCTCTGTTCTATTTTCAATTAAATATGGGTTTAAATGATTTGCAAATCGTTGCATTCAGTTTTCATTTACATTTTCCACAATGACCCAACTCTTGTGGAAAGAGGGTTGTAACTTGATGCAAAGGCATAGAATCTATTGTTAGCCCTAAGCTGTTTTGCAAAAAGCTAGAAACATGACTGTCTTGGAATGAAGAAGATGGACAGTTTTTGAGTGCGATTAAAATGACCAGCAAGCGGTATAGGTAGTGCGTCACATATATATAGCTATACAGAGGTATAGAGATGTAGGTAGCTCAGTGGCTTGGTGGCAAGCAAAGTCACATGTCTCTACGGCTGGGGGTTTGAAACCCTGCCCCGCTGTCTTTGTGGAGTCTGCATGTTCTCTCCATGTGATGCAGGTTTACGACAGGAAGTTGGGTTAAATGGCCTCTCCAAATCACACCTACAGGGCTGTCATCTAACCCAGGATGTATTTCTGCCTTGTTCCCTGTGCTGCCTGGATTCGGGCCCCACTGACACACTCAGGATCAGGGTAAATAGATGGCATTGGACTCAGTTTTAATATTCACAACTACCGAACGAAAAAGAAAAAGTAGTGTGTTAAATCAGCTAATTTTGTAAATGTGTATTGATCTTCAATTCTATCACTGTATAGGGAATTTACCAGGTGGCTTTTTTCAAAGGTCAACCAGTCGGTTTTTAGATTATAAACATCTACTCATTTCAGTTAAATTCCCAAGGTTTAAAACAAAGTTTAAGGAAATTTGCACTTCATGAGTGTACCTGTCGGATTTTAGGCTGATGAGGTACAAAATCCTTTGAGAGGCGTAGGTAAGCTAAGATGGACTCTCAAGCCAGTATCCAATGGGTTTGCCTTGATAGAAAGGGATAGCATTATAGATGTGAACGTGGGACTGAAAACTGGTGGCTCATGTCCTGCAACATATTCTCTGCAACATATCCTTCAACAGCTCTACTAACCTTGACTAAGGTAGAATTTTTACAAACAGATACTCGTTTTCTGTTTGGTATTTATGCTTGTAGAGCTTTAAATAGTGTATTACTTCATTAACCCACAGAAGAAATGAGAGTTCTTCTTGCTACACAGACAAAACTGCAGAATTTCCAGATTCTCATGTGTTATGTGGATTAAGGGACACAGAAAGTCCCCAGCCTGAGAACATGACTTTAATGTCCTTTACATTCATGCGTTTAGGTTACGGGGCAGAGTGGGACTTGTTGACCACATTCTGAAAATGTGTTTTCAGTTCATTTTGTTGTGACAATTTTTCAAAAACACCACAGGAAATCCATACTTAGGAAAGTTCTTGTCTCTCCAGCATGTAAATAACTTCAGTAAATAAATTTTAGTTTTTAATTATCCACCCAGCTCAGACCCTAAGACAATGGACGTAGGGTGTTCAGTAAGACTTTACACTCCTTAATGCACTGATACTCATTCTTCTATAAATAAGTGTTAAATAGTGATAGAATAACAGCAGCTGTGTGTAACTGTGTTGCGCCTGAGTTTAGCCACAGCTGCCTCCAGACCCCAGTGGGTCAGGCTGCCAAGTTCCAGTCACATGACGACTCACAAACAGCTCACCTTGCACGCTACAGTTCCGGTTTATCCAGAAGAATCCTGACTGGGCCAATGACCTTTCTGCCTGTCATTTTTGTTTTATTGACGAGTTCATATGAAAAGAAGCTGAACCTTCTTAAGATGTATTCATCCCTCGATATCTGCTTGCCAGCGACTCATGTTGCCAAAACTACCTCTGTGGATTTCAGAATTCATTTAGACGCAGGCTTTTAAGGAGAGGCTCTGCTCAAAAAGCCCGAAGGAATCGATGGTAGCAGAATCCGGGTCCCATTCAGGGAGTGAAAGTCTGCTACCATTAGCAGTTTTGGCAAACACCCCATCAGCCTGAAACGCAGGAAAATCTTTGTGACCAAACTCAAATACCCTTTCTTTTTCTCTCCCTTTCTCTCTCCTCATGTTTTCCGTTGTCCTGTGGGTCCCGACAGAGACCCTGCAGCCAACAAATTAAAAAGGCAGAGTCTCTGGAACATCTGGACCTAATGGTGGAGGGGTGTAGGTAGCTGTATGGGTATATCATGATATAACATGTAAAATAAAATAATAGGAACCATTATTTCCTGCAGGTCTTTACAACAAATCATGCTATTATCATGTTATTAACAGTTCATGTACAACTCATGCATTATCCCCGACAGACTGACCCTGGTATTTACTGCCTTGAGCTGCCAGAAGGCTGCTAGCCCAGAAACTACACTGTGACATCAGAGCGGCAAAGCCCTGTTCCCTGCCTTCTGAACACGTGTGGCTTCACAGGGCTAAGATCGATGGGGACGCTTTTTGATGCAGAATCAGCCAAGCAGCAAAGAGTCACCCTCCCACTCCCCAAAGCGCGTGACCGAACTCTCTGGCTTAGCAAATCCATAAAATAAATAACTGGGACGTTACATAAGTGAGGCGATAGACTTTGCTGACAAATGGCCAAACCTTGTTATAAATCACTGAGTCGTTCACAAACAAGAGACTCCTTGTTTTTTAACGTTGTTCGTGCTCATCCCATTGAAGACATAAACATTTTCACCCACCAATGTCAAGAGCTCTGGACCGGCGTGCGACAGACAAAAAAGCCTGATCATAAAACCAAAACATTACAAAGCTATTTGCAGGATAAGCTGCTATAAAACTAAGAAGCTATTCTAGAATATTTTTAATTTCTTGATTTGTGACACTGGGGATGCACATGTTCCCTTCTTATTTTGAGGAGCACAAGAGAAGCCAGACTGAAAGAACAACTAATGCAAAATATACAAATGTGTTCTGGACAAAATATGATGGACTGTCCTACTGTCCCACCATGTGCCCCTGCGCTTCCTGAGTCTACAGCCTGACCATGATCAAGTACTAGATAAGCAGCTAAAACATGGCTGGATAGATCAATTAAATGCTAAAGAAAATTTAGGCAGTTTCAGGCTAATTAATGTGTAATTAATACTAGGGAGGAATAGTAAGACTATGGTAAAACTAACATCCCTATTGGTTTAACATAAAGCTTTAATGTATTCCAACGCTTTAAAGTGTGTCATATGTTATAAAATATGAAGTTTATTAATGGCACCTTTTAAAGAATTTCATTAATTGTCTCACTTCCTGTGTTGGTTATAAGGCCGCTGTATTAATTTCCATTCCATCCAGTTTCATGGCGTGCCACCGCAGAAATGTCTGCTTGGCAAGCTTTTCAGACCCATGGCAACTGGAAAACCCATCTTATTATTTATTTATTTATTTTGCGATTCCAAAACCAACGTGGTGCAGTGATGGGGTTAGGGTTAGGGTTAGGGTTAGGGTTAGGGTTACGCCCAGTTACGGAGAAACAATGCCGTGTGCCAGTAAAGAAAAGGTATTGTTTATTTTCCCTTTTGCTAACTGGTTACATCGGCGGCCTCTCCGAAACCCAGGGCTTTGTCTCATACCCGTATGATCGCCTTTGTTCCAGTTGTGATCGTAACTTACAGCACCATCTATGTACTGTATGGGTATGATTGTCTGGCCATTGTTTTCCAAAGCCACAGAGATCCAAAGCTTTGGACATGAATGCGGGAAGCAGCATACAATCTGGTGATGTCATTGAGACCGACTGGCACCAATCCTGTAAATTCCAGGCTACCCTAATTATGCAAAACAAGATGAGCTTTGTGGCAATACTGCAGCACACAGGGAAGGCAGAAAGGTGCCCCCAGAATTTTCCCAGAGGTACAGTGGCACACTGGTGGATGGAGGTGAAGGTGCTGGTTTTTCAGTGGGCTGCAGCCAGTAGTCTTTGGCAGCTTTGATGGCTGCTAACTGTATTCAGCCTAATCCTCACTAGGGGGCAGTATTGCAACCTGGAACTTACACTGCCGTGTCCCAAGAGCTTTGAAATTGCAAATTGTATATCCCTCCAAGTAAAAACTGGGGAGGAAAAATAACAGCAACGATGGCAAATGTTTGTACTGAAAATCCCCCTGCCTACCTATTTTAAGTCATGCGTTACTAAAGCATGGTGTCACTACTGTAAACAACACTGTTTACAAACAGCTGATTGCAGCATTTCTCCTCACTTCAGCAGATACGCTTCTGTAATAAACATTCTGCTTTGAGCCCATCTTTGGCCATGAAATCCTTAGCACATCATTTACACAAAATTGTATTCATTCAAAATCAACAGCAACCATGAATAGAGTAACTATCAAGCACTGATTAGACTTCTGACTGCACCAACAACCCCAAAAGGTACTTTTGCAGAAATGCTTCTCTCTCAGAGTGTGGAGGTGAGCCCTTTCACCAGCTCCAAGCCCGCAGCCTTT
>JAABNY020000039.1:12348137-12361550 GCA_015164015.2 Brevimyrus niger
GTTTTTTCACCTAAATTTGTTTCATCACATAAAGTCAGATTTTTTCACATTTTCCAACCCAGGGAGGATTCAACCCCCACCGGCGAGCTCCTCCTTTGCTCACAACCCCCCCCCCCCCCCTGTAACATTAAGTAAGCTTCCTCTGTAAACCTTTAAATTTGTGGGGTTCTTCCACAAATGAGACTGGTGCCTCATGGTAAGATGCTGCTTCTGTCGGAAACAGGGTCATATTCATTTCATCCAATTTTACCATTTTGTATGGAAGTAGATCTTGAGTCTAACCCTAACCCTTCACTTATAAAACACATCGCCACCTTCTGGGCGCTGATGGTCTCCAGCACAATACATTATATTAGGACCTTTTTCATCAACTATCATTTTTTTTTCTTGCATAATTGTATATGGTTTTAGTTTGTATTTTATTGGAAATTATAGTTTTTCTTTTTGTTTTCGCTGGTAAACTGTCATTTCTATTTTTAAAGAGGATATTTATCTGCTGATAGATTTCGTTTTTCTTTGACGCTTTTCGTTAACGGTAATAGCTCAGCCATGGGCGTCCCGTGAAGCAGTGGCGGTCGAAGCTGATGTGTCCCCCTAAATGAGCTTCACCCCCTGGGAAACTTCAGTTTCTCTTTGCCCTCAGACGGTTCACATTGGAGCGGTGGGGGTGCCAAGCCAATGCCCCCACAGAAAATGCTGCTACCAATGTCACCTGTAGGCTTGACTGTCCCTGTCACATGTGTAGCATTGACCACATGTACAATAACCTCTGGGTTACTTCCCACTGAGCTGTATCCTATTCACACTTACCTCCCTAAAGCTGAATTTTATTAACGAGGATCAAGTTCTTTTCGAAGACTTTGGGTAAGGCGTGAAACAAGAACATTTGAAAAGTACTAATGCGTCTTAAAGCTCTATGTGGGGAGAGAAAATGGTTTATTTTTGCTAGTACATTATGGATTCTCGCCTCTAGTGCTTCATGTACGCTCCGAAGCTTCCTACAGTCAAAACCTAAAGTCATAATTTGCTCTGATTCGCTGTGTAAACATCTGTCATTCTGCTTGTGTTTCTTCAAATGTTCAAGCGTAAATATGCACCTTGGAGTTGTATATTCGAAGATTCTTTTTATTGACGGCATGTTCTGTACTGATGTTTAACTGAGCGGAGAAGAATGTGTTGGATTGTGTGGTAAAGTTTGTCCTCTTTTTTTGGATTCCCTCTGACATAGGGTCCATGTGCTGCTCTCTCTCCCCATCTGTTCTGGTGATTTGTATGGGGAGGCTGGCTTTTGGCACAGAGAAGCGTGGACAGCAAACGTCAATAACAGTGTTTGCTGTCATTTAAAGGTCATGGGAGCCCCTCTTCCGTGCCCTTCTGCACCCATTGTTTGCGTTTCCCCCCCAAAAAAAACCATCTACTTACATTGTGTCCTTCTTGCACAGAGAGGGGTAGACAGACAGAGCGAGAGAGAGAGAGAGAGGGCGAGAGAGAGAGAGGGGTGGACGGAGAGAGACGCCCAGGTTAAATGAGGCATGTCCCTGCAGTAAAAGCCGTTGCATTGAGATTGAATGTTAAGGTTGACAGTGTAAACAGTGGATGATGTCCCTGGCATTTTCCCCGCGGGACCTGTGTGGACTCCTCTAGACGCTGAGTCAGGCTGTCGTGCGTCTCCTGCACCCCAACGTCTTCCACGTTAACAGTGTCTCTTTTCACCCCGGCCTGATTTGGCCTGTCGTCTCGGAGGACAGACCTTCATCTGTTCCGCAGATGGTCGCCACGCTGGTGAAGTGTTTAAATCCCTAATTTCTTTTAAATGACTACGCCCTTTACCCGACACCCCCAGCGAATCCCTGGACCCGCTGAACCCCCCCGTTCTACCCACTGGCGGCCAACCCCCCCCCCCCCACCCTCCTGACTCGCTCTATAGTGCCCCCATGCTCAGTAATCAAATCCAGGAGACTGTACTCGCCAACCTCTGCCTGATCTGTGAGTGCCTGTAAGCTTGCTCGGGGCATCTGGTCTCAGTGTGGGGGGAGGCACAGGATGGTGGGGTGTGTATTTGATTCGGATTATGCTGTGCAACAGTTCACATCATATCGTGGCTGCGTCTGGTGAAAAGCTGTCCGCTCGGTACCGCCTGTCAGTCGCACCCACTGCCCTTTCAGGGCCACTGCTCAGGGTTTGGGCAGCGGTTGCCCTGGGCAGTGGCTGGTGATGTCGATCCTTGGAAGGAGCAGAGGCTCTGTGGCTGTGCGACGCGATTACGCGGCAAATTAAGCAACGCGCTTCCAGGATGGTGAATCCCAATATGCCGGGTAGCAATCAGCTTCAAAAGCAATCTATGCAATGATTCTGCTTCATTTGTATCGGTGTTGTTTAACCTGGTGGGGATTGTGTGTATTACATCGCTCAGCATGCGCTAACACCCCCCCCCCCCATTGGATAAGTGCTTGTGGAAAACCAGAGAATTTATGCTTAATGCAACGCCACTTACACTGCTCCACTTTGCAGTCAGCTACAATTCTGCTTTAAGACATTCTTGCACAATAGGTTCATGGAGTGGAACAACAAACATGCTCCTTCGATCCGTCGATTGCTTTGGTGCTTGCTGTTGATATCACTTCATAAAAGGACACTTTCTTACAGTTTCCCGTAATACATAGATTTCTGAATTGCTATACGTGGAGCATGTGTGCACTGAACCAACAACTCGTATCATTATACGATACTCGCCTGCATATTAAGGAAATTGCATTCCTCCAAGCAAACATGTTGGTATAAATGATCTTACTTAGACTTTAGTCTTTGTGTAGTGCCATCTTAGGCACAGGAGAGCTCTTGAGAGGAAGGTTTGTCAGGACGGAAGGATGCTTGCTTGTTGATGGGAACAGTTGCTGGAAAAAAAAAGTCTTCACGTTTCAAGCTGCCAGATCACAGGAGAATAACTTCCTTTCCCCTTCGAGGATATCTGCACCTTCAGGTGAAAGTTTCATGAAAGATTGATCTCTTGAAATGTCAAGCTGTTTGCCTGTTTTGTCGTCAGACTTCATAGATGCAGAATGTGATGGAGCAGACGCCTTAGGTCAAGCCAAATGGCAACCAATGTCAAGCAGGATTCCTGTGTCTGTTGAGGATACATGTTGACATTTTAAATGTGACCCAACAGCGAGACTAAAATTTGCATCAATTTGCATGCATATGAACGTGCATGTGTGTGTAAATTTGCGCACTATCAGACCATGTCCTCAGCTCCTTTCCATCCGTTCCAGTCTACTGTGATGTGCTGTGGGGGATATCTCGTTGTGGATCGTCCTGTCAGTCTTGGCGACCCCTGTGGGGCTGTGGGGCTCTGTTTTGTTCTCGAAATTAGCTTCTCTTAATATCATCTAGTCACGGAGATGATGGCGCCGTTTGGTGACTGACAGCAGTGGATCCAGTGAGGTCCGGCGACACTACCACAGCATTGGTGGCCTGGATGGGGGGTATAAATCCAGTCCAGTTGAGCAATGCAAATTTAAGTAGGACGTCTGCTCTTAATGTCATCCTGATCATATTTTGACACAACATGTTATCATTGTCTTTAGACTGTCAGTGACTCCCTCAGAGGGATATTGTCATAAGTAAGAGGCCTTAAGTGTCTACAGGGTGACAGAAATCATATGCCATAGATTTGTGGGGACCAGTGGTGAATCTAGGAGGTATATTCTCTGCAACAGGGACATTATCAGTACTGCGACGTGAAAATGTCAGAAGCAGTCAAACAATCGGGGGCTTTCGGAGGTGGAGGTTGAAAGGATGACCTACGGGGTACCACTCCTACGCATCTCCAGCTCTGGTGACCTCGGGGAGCTGAAATCTTTCTGCGTTTTTGGAGGAGAAAAGATGCCTCCTGAAATCATGATGGATGATTGATCTCGTTGATCCTTTTGATCTCATTGACATCCCGGGAATCCATCTGGATCTCATTTCGATTCGTTTGATGTTATCCACTGCATGGACTACAGAGGCAGCTCATCGCTTCCAGCCTGTGGTTCTGTTTTCCTGCCGATCTTCACGGGCCAAATTGTGGGTCACCAGGTGAGTCTCCGTTCAGATGTGTCCCTCCCCCCACGTTGGCTGCTAGCCACCAAAACCAGGGAGCATTGGCGTTATGGCAAAGGAGAGCCACATTGACATTTTAACACTTAATGGCACTGATATTTTGAAGATGTTGCCTTTGGGGCTCTGAGTGTCTTCACAGGTGCGATATCCAGGCGCCCATGCAGCTCCGACGAGCGTCAGGAGGCTTTGAGCTGCGCTACCACTTGATTGATGAGGCAACACTTGCACTCAAGATGTTTGACGTGACTGGCTTTTGGCCCCTGCAGTGAACCGTTAACCTCCCAGGGATCTCCAGTCAGCTGTTATCTGACGGGCGCTTCCAGCATGCGACCGACAGCTTCTTACAACAGCTGTGGAAATTGGCTTTGAGCTGTTGTTTTGCGGTTTATGAATTTATTTTCTGAAGGCACGTTTGAGGCCTGTGATGTTGCTTCTCTTTAAAGCCCCTCGTTCTCTCATCTGCAAGCAGGGCTGTGTAGTGCAGCTTCTGACAGTGTCTGTTTTGCTCCGAGGCGACTCGGAGCAGCCCTGGTAATTAGGATCTGCGAGTTTGGGGGCTTTCTCTCTTTCTCAAAAGGTGTGCAGGTTTTTATTTAATTAATCTGTGAGAACCACTCGGACTTTAAAGCGCTAACGGTGATTACAGAAGCCTGGCGTATTGCTTGTTTGAATCACCCAGTTCATGCCCAATTACCCAGAGAAGTCGAATGCCGGGCTGCAGTTCTCCAGTGTAAATCACATCTGCTGTAATATTGTCTCGCTGATGATTTCTTCAAGTAGGTGGGCATTACTGGTCACTTGGAAACTTGTAAGGCTTTATGTAAACCCTGTCTGCTCTAGATCTCCGAGGAATCTCTGTGCATTTTCTGGCTGTGAACAATGCCGCTGGTATCAATAGCATGGCTTGCAGTCTTTTGCAGAAACACATTCGGAGTGTATAATCTGTTTGGAGCTGAACTGCCGGTTCAGAACACATAGTGTTTTTATAATGTGGTATTTTAATAATAAATAATTATAAATAAAAGCCAAGAAGGGGGGGAGTATGTTTGAGGTTTTTTTTCCCCCTCTTTTTGGCCTAGATCTTACTGTTTGAGATTGTTATGTTAAACATTTGCTGTAGAACTGTTGCGGCTATATTTTTGCCGTGGAGTGGAGCAGCGTTTTTCATAAGACTTCTTCTCCGTCTGTAAGCCCTGTTCTCATTATTGGCTTTAAGTGATCAGAGTTGGCGGAAAGTCTTTTTAGACCTGGACCCAAGTATTTTCAGTTAGGTCTGAGAACTGCATTTGGTCATGACAGACCCCCTACCCCCTACCCCACCCCCCACCACCACCTCATGAGGTACAACAAGCTGCCAACACAGGCATTTCATGGCTTATTCGGTCAGCCCAACTCATCGTCAGGTCCCATCGTCATATAAATGAGATGTTGACATGCGAGCGCCCGGGTACTTCAGGGCGTGGTCTGGGCATTGTCATGCGGGCCTAGAGGCCGGGCCAAACTGAATGGAGCACCATTCTAACCTTGGTCCAGCTGTCTGTTCTGAGAGAGAATTATAAACACTTTGGGGGTTTATAGCCAATTTGCACTGGGCCAGTGCCCTTGTAGCCAAGCACCAAGCGGTGGTTCTTCATCCTGATTGGCTGAGACAAAATTCCCGGAACATGACCGGCATCTTAAGGCCGCATGCTCTTTGACGCTTGGCTTCATACCAGAGCAGAAGACGCTGATTGATAGGAAGAGGGGGAGGCAGACGCCCAGATGCACTCTGTCACACCTGTCACACCTGTGCCACCATAGTTAGGGGCCATCTGGTTTGTGCAGAGGAAGGCCAGGTACCTCTTTCACGGGGACAGCTGTGTCCTTTCCACATAGGTACGGCCGGACACTTTATTTCAGTCTGAAAGTGTCACCCGGTGATGGCAGCAGTTTTGTTTTTCTTTTACTTTTATTTGTGGTGGTAAATGAATGTGAAGGAAAAGCAGCATTTTTGCTGGTAAATGTCTGGGTGTGTCGTCCATAAATATTCGAGGCCACATCCCTGATTAGCAGATAGCGGCCGGACTCTGCTACACAAACCGGATCTCGAAGTGTGGCGACTCCCAACGTCTCGCCCACGCATTTTGCTGAGGGCTCCATGTTACCCTGTTATTACCCGGAATATCGGTATCGGTATCGCCGTATCGGTATCGCCGTATCGGTATCGCCGTATCGGTATCGCCGTATCGGTGACATTAGTCCGGTTTACACACTGGTTACTGGAGTTGCGTCGCTCTCGCGTCTCGCCATCTTCATGATCTCCGTTGTAAGAATGCAAACTCCAGAAAGCTACGGTTTCTAAAGGCTACCGGGCCTTTAAATGTCTTCGCCAAGATCTCCATACAGCACACATCTTGCAGCTCTGTAACCAGTATAAGCCGTCGTGGATAAACGGTGCGGATGCTGAAATGCTGCCCAATCCGCGACATCGGGGGCCTGGACACAGCTGTCGGAATTTATGTAACGATCAGACGGGGCAGCGTCAGGGAGCCATATGCCGCGTCTCTCTGCCCGCTATCTGACACTCGGCTAGTTGGGTTTTTTTCTCTGTCGGTCGTATTTTAATATTGCCTCAGAATATGACGATTTTGATTAGCGACATCCATACGCTTCGGACTGACAGTTGTCGTTTTTTTTTGTGGAAGATTATCGGTTACTACGTATCTGGGGGGGTGCACAGGGATTAAATCCAGATCCCTCTGTTTTGACTCGCTGGGGGACTATGAAACCCTAACATTGCCATCCTTGTGTGCCAGACTGAAAAGGTCACCTTGGGAAGGTGTACTTACATCTCGCTCACTCCTGTTATGAGGGGCCCCTACACAGGCCACTGAGGGGCCCCTTGTTTTTTTCAGTGCCTGAATATTGGTGTGTATACACTTGTCCCTCCTCAATATCACTCTGAAATTTAGAGCAGTACAGACTTTGGTCTGCAAAATGCTGCCTCTGTCGTACACGCGGTATAGTACAGAATTGCAGGTAGACACTGTTGGTCTGTAGCCTAAACGAGATTGGTTGGCTTTTCACTCTTGGAAAGTTCTGTTTTGATTGCTTTAAGCCCCATCGCATTCATCACGATTGCTCATTGACCGTTTCACAGAACCAGTTCTTATTTTGAAGGAAAAAAAAAACAAATGGCATAGATAAAAAGGAGGAATTTGAACCCGGTGTGCCTGTATAAATACTGGGTCTCTGACACTGGAGTGAGAGCCGCTGCAGGGTCATCCCGCTCCTCAGAACCTTCCCGTTCTCGGGCCGCTCCCTGACGGCCCCTTTTTTTTCCATGATGCTGGAATGCGGGTCCAGCGATTCGCCTTTTGTAAGAGTGCAAATGAGAGGATCCCATTAAGCTCTCTGGCATTCTGAAGCGTGTCCCCAGGCCTGCCTGCTCCCACAACCTGACATTTACACCTTTTCTTGCTGCCTTTTTCAGGAGCCTAATCCCGCTTAACCCAGCCAATCGACAACAAGCCCCCCTTGACCTTTGGGGATGGCGTTTTATTATATGTTTTTCCCCAGACGGGGACATGGTGGTCTTCTGCCAGCTGCATATTTTCCCATTGATCTGGAGAGCGAGAGAAACAGCGTAGCCAAGTATTTTTGTATGTCTCTTTACTGCTCTTTTGCTTTTTCTGTCCCTGGTTTTCGAATTTCTTAGTGCAGCACTATGGCGAAATATCTGAGAATGATTGTTATGAACTTTGGGAATACGCTGCAGTAGAGAATTTCAGGAATACCCTATAGAAGAGAATTTCAGGAATGCCCTGTGGTAGAGAATTTCAGAAATTTTCTGTATTGGAGAATTTCAGGAATACCCTACAGTGGAGAATTTTCTGTGGTAGCATTTCAGGAGTACTCTGTGGTAGAGCATTTTGCAAATACCTCTTCCTATACCTTTATGTCTTGCATGCTGCTTTTATGGACCTGACGGCAGGATGGACAGGGGTACTGTGCTACTTCTGGCTCCCAAAAGTTGTCTGTGTTTACCCAGACAGTACCATGGGCTCTCAGATGACAGCTGCTCGTGATGGTGTGTGTGTGTGTGTGTGTGTGTGTGTGTGTGTGTGTGTGTGTGTGAGAGAGCGAGGGAGAGAGAGATAAGGGCCGGCATTCTCCTCTTTCCTGCTGCCCCTGGCACGGTGAGCGGTATTTGAAGTTTCTTGTCTCTCCTCCTTCACCAAGCTGGCTTCTCTCCCTCTTCTCTGGTCCCGACATTGGGTCCCCCTACCACCCCCCTCCCCCGGCTGTAAATCTCGCGGATATGCTGACTTTTGGGGCTGATCTACACCATGGCGTCAGCCCCCACCTGGATGGCTTCCCAGGGGCTGTATTTATGGAGGGATCTCATAAAGCGTGCCTGCGTGTGCTCCCCCCCCCCCGGAATGGTATCCGCGCTGCTGGAATGGCTCCTTGTATCCGCCGCTTGCGTCTAGCTCAAGCAAACCACTCAGCAGTCAGCCACACTGTTTCTTTTTATTTTTCCCTGCAAAAAGACACAAAAATCAGCCTTCCCTACGGAGCCTCTGTACACAATGAGCATTTGTCGGCGTTCTGCGAGCGTGGGCAGAAGAAAGCGCTTCCACGTGGTCTGCTGTGGACCTCCGACCCTGTTCTGCAGAGATCCTGCTCTGCAGGGGTGGCGTGGTCACGTTTCAGTACAAAGCATGCTGGGTGTTCACCCTCAGACTGTAAAAAAACTAATAATAATTTTAACGCTGCTTGGACCTTTCAGCTGATTCAACAATACTGGCTATGAATTATAATTAAAAATGTCTGATTCTGATGAATCTATCCATCCATGTAGGTCACACACTTGGTATAATTCTTCATGTGTTTATAATGCATATATAAGGCTGAATGCCGCACAGTGTTACTCGGGCTCGCCCCCCGCTTGAGCCGACCAGACCCCCGCCCGGTCGCTTGCCACGACACCCAAACCCAGTGGCGTCTGAAAGATTTGACTGACCCGTTGCCTGTTACACGGCCGACACGGACAAACATCCAGAGGTGATTATGCGTCTGCTGAGGCGGCCATAAAGTTGTCTGATTTTGAGGAAAATTTCACCTTTGCTGTTGTTTACTTAATGTACAGTTACCAACATCTGGTGCTAGTCTCTGAGATAAAGGATAATTTAGAGCCTGGAATAAAGCTGTCAGGGTTGGGGTTCAGCGGGTTCAGTGGGGTATTGTTGTGTGAGTGGTGGATGCTTCTTTGAGCTGGAGTATGACTTGCGTGGCAGTTTGGGGGGGGGACTCACACGGTCAACAACATCAGTCCTCCTGCTTGTCCTGTGAGGCATGGAGATACCATTTCCCCTTGACCCCTGGGAGTACCTGGCTGAGAATATCCAGAGAATAACTCATGCTGAACTCTGCATTCTGCGTTCTCTTCTTCTCTGCCTTCTGTTCTATGCTGCCTTCTCTTCTGTCCTGCCGGACGGCCTGACACAAGCCTGTGGGAAGACATGCTGTTCTTCAAGAGCAGTGGTTGTCAAAATTTTCATACCACGTGCCATTTCAGAAAATCTTGTGCTCTCCGTGCACCAGTGTCAAAGTTGTCGACCGTGGCGGGGGAGGGCAGCCATTAAGACCAACACTTAAATACACCCTAACCCCAACCCCAACCCTACCCTCGCCTTCCACTGCGTGAAGCTCATGGAGCACCATCGTTTGAGAGCCATTGTTCTGGAGGATAAATTTTAATGACTGACGGCTGATTCACCTAGTGAGCAGACTTACACAGGAAATGCTTACTGACTAAAGCACTTAAGAGCTGGGGGGGTAAAGAGTCGACCCCTGCAGCCTTTTGAGTCATGCATTATTGACCACGATTTCACAGAGAAATCGTAGGCAGAAAAGGCAGGCCCCACATTTTGTTCTTAAAAACGCTTCCCCCTTTAGACATACTTAAGGAGAGCTATTACGATACAGGGCCCCTTTCCCACTGGCAGCGGTAAATGGTTGTTTGATGATGCTGTTTGACAGGAAGTTTCGCCTGTGGCTTTTCACCTGATGCTGGTGTGAATCTTCCCGCCATTGGATTGGGTGGGGCGGAGACCAGGAGTCACGATCGCCGCTGGTGAAGCGTGAGGCCGGGTTTAGTAAATGGCCAGTCACTGTTCTGCCTGACCCTTCGTTGGCAGTGGACATTCACTGGGCTCCTATGATTGGACAGCAGGCGAGAGAGTCCCAATTACATCAACAGGCCAATCGTTGTCCAGAGTCGGGTGTGACTGACCTTAACCATCCAATCATAGTGCGGCTACATAGCACTAAACAACCAACTTAGGAAGCGTATTGACAAGAAATGGTTAACCTGTGTCATCACCTTATCAAGCTGCTCTCACAGCCTTAACTCTTTCTGAAAAGATTCCAATTTTCAGGTCAGACTATGAACATCTAAGCAAAAATATTTCCTCACTGTTGCAGAGTAAACGGCAGCAAATTTGACACAACCTAAATGTGTAGGCCTAAATGATACCAAAAGCTGTCACCGTGGCATTCCGCATGTACAAGCTAAAGGAGAGACACAGAGGCACTGAAGGCTTTGATTATATAAGAGGATATTTGCACTAGCATGAGGAAATGACAGGTTGCATAGTTATTAGAACAGATGGTGATGATCACGGGCGTGCAATGGAATGCCGGCTAACGGCAGCCTCTGGAAAATGTCACGGATTTCAGTACAGTGCTTCAAAGTCTCCTGACTGCTCCTGGTGAGGGTGTGATCAGGTGGAGCTTTGGCATCACTGGAGTTAATGAGGGCAGTGCTGAAGATGTGCAGGTGCCCGGTTGGGGGATGCGACACCATGCCTGCAGTGCCGTGGAGGACTTGGAGGGCTGTGAATGCAGCATGGCCTGTGGCCAGGCATCCGTAAGCTCCCTCTCTCCTGTGTGTCGTCGCGTCCAACAGCTGCCTTTCTGGGAGACATTGCTCTGGATGAGGAGGACCTGCGCATGTTCCAAGTGGACCGCATCCTAGACGTGGCCCAGCGAACCATCCAGACCCTCAATCGCACCTCTGCAGGTGAGAGCAGGATGTTCTGCATCTGTCCCTGACACCCGCCCTACTGTCCGTCACACCTCAGCTTCACACACAGCAAAGGGGTCGGAGCATACTGCCCCTGTGAATGTGTCATAAAAAGATTAGGGAATGAGAGGGAGGGACCAAGGGCATCACTGCTCAAGTCTGGTCCAACCACGTGCTTGGAGAACCAGATGGGTCCATGTGGAAAGACCACGCCCACTCCCCGTAGTCCAATGACGTCCTAGACGCGCGGACCTAAAAGAGAAGGCTCGCCGCGTCGTGTGTCCAAATGTTCCGCGAAGGCCTGCTCCATGCCAGCCGGTGAAATCAGCAGCACCTGTTCGGGGCTTCCTTCCAGAAGCTCGGAGGTGGTAGCTCCTGTTGTGGACCAAGCTGTTTATCACCACCCAGCGCAAATCGTTAGGAGAAGACAACATTTATCGATGATTACACAACACGCCTCGCGGTTATTACTCATTACTCCGCGTCTTGAGGCAGAGGCTCGGCCGCGAGGCTCGCAGCTCGGCGAATGGACGGCCCATCTCTGGTCAGCATGGCTGCGGTCGCTGCATTTCCTGCACGTTTTCTAAACTGTGCGTCTTCAGATTCAGGGGGAGCGTAAACAGCCCTTATCTGAGATCATGAAGGAATGTTTTTCATGTTAATCTCGCTTTATTTTTCTTCATCGTGGGTGTAAACTAGAGGGTGAGCCAGTGTTTATTGTCAATACCTGTGTGTGTGTGTGTGTGCGCGTGTGTGTGTGTGTGCGCGTGTGTGTGTGTGTGTGCGTGCGTGTATACTGTATATCCCAGACAAAGGCACATAAAATGTATCTGCCTATTAAATATCTTGGAGGCACTGTTATAAACAAAGTAATAAATTATGCCTTATATTAGACACTCAGGGCTAGTGTTGTATGGACTGGCTGCCACGCGGCCCGACCTCCTTAAATGACTGTGTTTCTGCAACGGGACGGGCCGCCCTCCACGAGGCAGCGTTTGATCCTCCGCAGAATCACTTCACCGCCTCATTGCTCTACTCGCGTTGTCCATCCAGCTAATGAGACCTCTCAGGACAGCCCGGCGCCGGGTGGCTGGGCTTCACCCCGCCGGAGGAGGGCGGCAACTTCCCGGCCAGAGAGGGTGTGGCCAGAAGGAGTCATTCCCTATGTGATCAGCGGCAACTTCAGTGGTAGGTGGGAGGTGGGAGGTGGGGGGGGTGTCACGAGGTGCCCTACACTTCACATTTCACCCCAGGGATGTGATCGTCATCCCTCAATGTTTCTTACTGTGTTCTTAATAAGGATATCAATCTAGAGTAGGTCTTTACATGTCATGGCAAAGCAGTGCAGAAATGTATATTACTTGATGGTAAAACCATTAATGTAACAAAGACAAGTGTAGATGAGACCTTCCAGCTTCCAGCAGCAGACATGCCTACTGTTGGCCACCAGTGATAATCAAGGAGGGTCCAGCTGCTTTGAAACCTTTCAAAAGGTGACGGCCTCGACTGCGGCGCGCACGCCTGTCATGGTGTGTCGGAGTCTGCTGTACATCCAGAGCAGGCAGCAGGAATCTTCTATGGTTCTGTGGTATAGCTGATCTGTGACATATGCAGTCTTGTTCTGTCAGGTCGGAATGTTTTTTATTTTATTTGCATATTAAACAAAAAATGCTTTTCATGAGATATTGACTTTGATTGACTATGGTATTTAGTAATTAAGACAAAACGGTATGAGTTTGGAAAAAAGGAGGTTTAAAATACCTCTGAAGCTCAGTTGTTTCCATGGACGTGTGTCTGCGTGACGATGGGGCGGGGGCTGCCAACGTATCTCTGCCACGTCCTTGAAACTCTAGCCCCCATGTCGGGTCGCCGTGGCACCAAGCTTGTCCCTCCCCCAGGCAGCCAGAGGGCGATATTCCGGCAGGCCATGCGGCACTGGGAGAAGCACACCTGCGTGACCTTCATGGAGAGGACTCAGGAAGAGAGCTACATCGTCTTCACCTACCGGCCATGCGGGTGAGTCATGTGGGTGAGCCGCTCCTCTCTGCGGCGCCCCCTGCTGTCTCTTTATCTGTGAGCTTTAAGTACGTCTGCTTCTCTGCCCTCCCCTTGGCCCCTGCTCACCCTCCTCGCCTGAATCGCACAGCGCGAGTCGCACTAATTGCTTTGAGTTTGTTTTTCTTCCTTCCCTCAATCCTGAATTGGCCCCCAAGTGACACCCTCTTCCCTTCAGACCCCATCCC
>JAABNY020000039.1:12366075-12389634 GCA_015164015.2 Brevimyrus niger
GTGGGTATCTCTCCTCGCGTCATGTGACCAGATCTCAGATCTGCTCCTCGTCCGATCGCATCTCCCAGCGAAACCGCCACCCACTTTTGACACACGACGGGCCGGCCGACTCGTGTCATGTGATCACATGTGACAGATCTGAAACTCTTTCCTTCCGCGTCTGGCGCCGGGGACACTGCATAATAGGAAACGGAGCGCTCGGCACTCTGGTTTAACTCGGCCGTCAGCGGAGCGCTGGGTCCCCGGCGTGTGCAGTGATAGTTTGTCGTACCGTTTTGTTCCACTGTTACCTCATACAGCTGAATTACAGGCACGTTTAAAAGCATGAGACTGGCAAAACAAACGCAGGAAATGCGGCCTTTAAGGTTAACAGATTCGGTTTCTGATATTTCTTGTCCGTTAAACGTCCCAGATCAGGGCCTCTGAGTTCCCTAAATGAAAGGGAGATGAGCATGTAGGTCAGGAGGCAGGCTCCTGCCCCGCCTTTTGTCCTCAGTAATCTAACGCCGCGGTTTCCTGCTCGGGGCAGGCAGGACCCTGGGATGGCATCGTCCTCGTCACGACACTGCCCCCAGGCCGGAGAGCCCCCGCGCGCCAGCTGACCTTGCCTCTCCGTCTGCCCGCACTTGAAGGTTCTGGAACTTTCTCACAGATGGCAACTGCGTCAGTTGCTGAAATGTTCTGTGGCGTGAAACCGGTTGTTTGAGGTCTGGGGACAGCAGCCATGGTGGCGGGGACTTTGATTCTGTATTTTTTTATTCACTTTGAATTTATATATCCTACATGGGTTTCCTTGGTGCAGGAGCAATAAAACAAAAGTTTTTGTTTTGCTGTTGAGTTTTCTTGGGACTGGGGTACAAAAAAATTACTGTCAGCCCTGTGGAATTATGGGTAAGGAGTGGGGAGTGGTACTTTTTTTTATTTTAGTTATTTTTTTATATATATAATTGCATCATTGTTATGAATCAATACTCCCTGTTAGCCACAGGTCTGGTGCTGGGATACAATATGAGTGCAAGCGCCCGCGTGGGGGGAGTGGGGCCTGGCCCAGATTGCAGCGATTACTGCACCATTCAGATATGAGAAACAGCTGTCTGTACTTGGGGCGGGGGGGGTTTGTTCTCTCCTCCTTATTTTTCTGAGGTTTTCTGATTCTGCCGGGCTGCCTCCCTCCCCCTCTTCGTTCGCAGCCTCTCTGTCTGGTTTGCTGCCCCAGGCCAGCTCAGAGTTCATTTGTAAATGTAGGATTCTAGGGAAGTGGTTTCTGCTGAATACATTCTACGAGATGCAGAGAGGCTAAGATCTGGTGTAAAAACCATCCTAATCGACCGCTGTTAGGGATAATTGTTTTGGTCCTTTTATAACCGAATAAAATTTTCTCATTCTGCAGAGGAAATGAGTGTTCATCAGGCAAAGAAGGAACAGCCTATAAGTGTCTTTTAGCAGTGTGTTTGAAAACGGCGTGTCTTTCATTGCTGATGCATTTGTGCGTTTCCCAAGTTTTTAATTACGTATTTGTCAGCGAGTCAAGGGTCAAAACTGGCTCTCAGACGTGTTAGAAAGCTGAGCGCATTTCATCAGAAGACGGCGTGCTCCTCTGTTCTCCAAAAACAAAGAAAAACATTCAGTACACGTTCCCTGGAGCGCTGTTTGCCTTAGGAGTTTGCCAGCAAGGAGGGTTATTATAAAAGAAGTTCCCGCTGTTTGTGTGAGAGCTTGGAGCTGTCAGGATGCCGGGTCTGGCCATGCGGAGACCCCCTCCGGAGACCCCCTCCGGAGACCCCCCCCTTACACCGGAGCGTCAGGAGCCTTTGTTTCCGTCACCCTCTATTCGGGACATGAAGGGGTCATGCGGCGCCTCCAGTACATGAGCTCTGTCTCTTGCCTGTAATCAGCACTGTCACGTTTGTTAATTGCAAGTCGGTCGTACTGTTTCGCCTTTAAATGCCTTTGACTTGTTTTTATTTGTTTGTTTGTTTGTTTGTTTGTTTGTTTGTTTAATTGTCCCCGTTTGGCTCGTTAGCAGTTTTCGCTCTTTGATTTGTGGCATTTCCGCATGCTCCTTCTGGGCTGTGGCCCACACGCTCTGGCTGCACTTCATCCTTCCAGGTGTTCTGTGTCGTGCCATAAAATCCAGCCCCCCCACCCCACATATCCAGTCCCGAAAAACGTAACGGACAGCCGTCACTGTGGGCGAGGATTGCAGCTTCGGATCACGTCACCCGACCCCCTTTCAGGTCCGCCCGAACGATTTCCGAACCCCCCGGCTACCTGGCGTGGGACCAGATCAAATAAAGATCGCCCAGCGCGTCCTTTGTCTGCGTGGACGCGGGCCGAAGCGCCGTTCGCGGGCTTCTGGGAGCCGACGGGTAGCGCTTTAAACTGTTAGCTCAGGCTGCTCTGTTTGCACATGCCCGCCGTTGACGGGCGGGTCTCCATGGGAACGGAGCTGGAGCAAGCCTTCGCTCGCCGCTGCGGAGAGAAAGGAGGGACGATGAAGTAACAAAGTGTCAAGCGAGACAGTGAAGTGAAAAGACCTGATGGGTTTTTTTTTCTGTACTAAGTGTTCTGGGCCTTTATTCAAGGAGAAGCTGCAGTGCCAGAGTTGTACAAATGTACTTGAAGTTCTAATGACTGGATAATAAAAACAGATCCGTGGCCTTTCTCATCCTCAGTACATTTTGTAATTAGGTTCCCAGTGCATCAGGAATTATCACTGAGAATTGGAAGCATTATAATGTTGTTGCGACGGGTGCGTTTTGTGTTTTCACCGCAAAGACACTTTATTGGCAGCTTGAGTCAAAGATGCGGCAGGAGTTCCTGTATGTGCCACTAGGGTACCCTTGACCTCCCTAGGTGCATTGTTTATTTTTGCAAATGCTCCGCATAGCTACGGGCTCCCCCCCCCCCCCCCGCCTACGCCTGGATCCTCTGACTCGATGGCAGCGTTTAAGAGCAATACCATCCTGATGTGTTTATTTGAGGGGTTCAGAGGCCGGCTTGCTGCTCCGCGGCTTGGTGGGGGCGACACCCAGCGGGTGGCAGCTTTGAGGGAGAGCCGTGTTTCCCAGACTCGGCGTCTCACTCCCTGGCCATGAAACGCTTTTACCCGCTGGCCCCCGGGGCATCTTGGCTCCCTTTGCAGATACGGCTGTTTGCCTCCCCTCGACTTACACTGTTACGCTGGCCTGTTGTCAAAATGAAACCCGACCCCAGCTGGGAGCACTGCCCACATACCAGTCAGGATGTGCGTTTCCCGGCCGCCTCTGTCCCATGAAAGGTGTACCGTGGTGTGAACTTGGCCTGTGCCCCCTTCCCCCATGTTAACACTTCGTTCTTCTCACGTGCAGGGGTATCTTCTTGGACACCATTCTGCCCCGTTACGACATCAATGGAGTCCGGCCGCCAATCGGTCAGCGGACAAGGCTGAGCAAAGGAGACATAGCTCAAGCACGCAAACTCTACAAGTGTTCGAGTAAGGGCCCGCCCTGTCTCACCGTCTCATCTCTTCAACATTCGGGATTTACTGGATTTCAGACTGAAAATCTGGGAACTGGGGATGGGTACTACCCTCCTCTCATCCACCCCCCTTGCTGGTGACATGCCCTTATTTGGTAAGGGCTGTATGTCTCCAAACAAAAGATCGTCTTGACTCCTGAAGCAGAGGTTGCCCATCCTGAAATAGCTGTTTGTCTACCATTGATGTACTGTGGTTTCCTGGGTTACAGTTACTGTGCCTCTTTGGCTACGGGAAGGAGTGTAAACAGTGTCTTGGGAGGGGAAGTGTCTCATCACTTATTCCCAGAAGAAGGTAATGGAACAGCTGTCTCTTGAGAACAATGAGATGGGATCGGTGACACGGCCTCCTCCTCGTACCCCAGTCAAGATGTCGGCCCTTATGGGAAGCTGCAGGTTCTATGTCAGGCCTCTCGAGTGTGTGGTGAGCAAACAGACGCGATGTTTAGACTGGGGATAACGTGGTCTTAAAATCTGGCAGGGAGGTCCAACAAAGCAAAGTGAGTAAGACTCCGTGAAGCTCCTCTAGACCAGGCACCAAGCAGGGCTATGGGGTGTGAAGGTGATGCACGCGGTTAGTGAGTCAGAAGCACCAGGAGCTCCTTCTCCATGTGACTGGAAGGAAGCAGCATGGAAGGCGTATCTGTGGGAGACCAAGGAGGGGCAGGATGATGGGGCTCCAGCTCGGGCAGGCCTGGAGCTCTGTGTATCCCAGGACTCTGCTCTCAGCCTCCGGTGGAACCGGGCCGCTCGTAAATGTTTGTTTATACACCAGCCCTGCTACTTCCTGAGTTATCGCCGGGGGAGCGGCGACGGCAGTCGCGATGCTTATCGCAGCTGCGGAAACCCGGTGGGGGGGGGGGGCAAGTGTCAAGTGGCGGATTATTCCAGAAGCGAAGGCGGGTGTCGGTTCCAGGCGTCTTGATCCGTCCTCCGGGGACTGCGCTGTACTGCCATCGGTCCCAGCATCCAGAACGCCGCTGCCGAGCTTCCCTGGGGGCTGCAAGGAAGAAAGATAAATAGAATCGCAGATTAGGTTTGACCCAGCTTGTCCAAACGGACGAGTGCTTATAGTACAGGGTGTCCTACCGCCCTTCCGCTCTTTCCCCCTCCTTGTCTGCAGGATTACTGTCAACAAGTGGTCCTTCAAGGTGGGTTCCTTTGTTGGGAGCCGTTCATTTTGAAACAATTCGGCCATACGGCAGTTAACGGGTCTGAATGACGAACCATCAACCAATTGACATTTTCCTCCCTGGCCTAATGGACTCTGCCTCCCTCACACCCCCCATGTCTCATGTCTGGCCAGGGTGTGGAGACAGCCTGCAGGACAGCAGCGGTAACTTCTCATCTCCCGGGTTCCCCAACGGATACTCCGCATACCTGCACTGCATCTGGAGGATATCGGTGACCCCTGGAGAAAAGGTGGGCAGACCCCGTGCTTCGCAAAGCCACTTACACTGACACTCGCCTCCGAGATGTGTGGGAATGGCCAGATATGGGTGAACCTTTGTGACTCCAGAGGCACTTTCACACCAAAGTTCCAGAACCTGGTTCCTGGTTACAAGTCCCTGGTCTCCACCAAGGACCTTTGAAGCTCCTGGCCAATTTGTTATGTCACTTTCACACGGCACAAAGGAACTGGGACCTTTATGCTAAATGAGCATGGGCGACAGAAAAAGCTTGTAGGTTAAACTTCACACATAACCATGGAGAATGAACATGTTGTTTTGGTATGTTTTTTTGTTATTTATTAGGGGGAAGCAATTCTGAATGTGACTGAAAATGGGAACCAGCCTTTCACTTTATTCATAGGATCAGTTTATATTTTATTATTAAATCTGGCCAGTAGATAGATCTTTTGGTTTCTACAGAATAAAAATGGTGCTGCGTTATCTAGCTATTGAGCGCTGACAAGTATCACCATTGGCACCAGCTATATTAGACAAAAGTGTATTGAAAAAAAGAAACACCCTAAAAATATATTCATTACATGTGACTGAAGTACAAGAATAATTCTAGATCATATTCCGTTGAGGCCTTCAGGAGCAGCGCCGTCTCTTGTTCTTGGTAGATGTTTGTAGCAGACCAGAGTGAAGCCTCTTTAACCAGAGTCTCTTGGTTTTTAAGATCATTCTGAACTTCACCTCCATGGATCTGTACAGGAGTCACTTGTGCTGGTACGACCACGTGGAGATCAGGGATGGCTTCTGGAGGAAGGCCCCGCTGAAAGGTCAGCCGGCATGTGTGCGGCTCACATATACATTGCATTGTCCACCAAATGTCCCCACAATGTGGTGATGACCTGTTATTTTGACCATTTTTTTCAGTCCCCACAAGAGGAAGTTGAATTTTCTAAAAGTCTGTGACTGCAATCAAAAAACTAAAAATGCCAAAAGTCTTGTACAGTGGGACCTCGGATTGTGAGCATAATTAGTTCCGGAAATGTGCTTGTAATCCAAAGCACTCGTATATCAAAGCAAATGATGCTTCGTTCCACAACCCAAAAAATGAATAATATAGAATATAAAGTAAAAATACATAAGACAAATTAAAGCTGCACTTAACCTTTGAAAAGAATCCTGGATGGTGTGAGGGTGACCAGAGAGAAGAGGGGGGGGGGTTATTTTGTAGGACGACTTTCACTATAACCAATGGAATCATTGCTATCTGTTGGCTCACTGGAATCTTTTTCTGTTTGTGTGACTTGATGGCCGCTTTGCCTCCTTTTGAGGATTTTGTGGAAATGTGGACATTCATTGCCGTTAAACGGATTAATCGCTCGCAAAGTTACAGCCTTATTTGGGTGGTTCTTTTCTACAAAATTTTGACTATATCAGTGAGGCACACCAACTAAGACCCATGATTGGGAGAGGATTATGCACGATCCCACACACACACACACACACACACACAGAGAGAGAGAACCATCGGGTCAGTCGTGATCACGTGATGCTCAGCAGACAAAGCGTATACATAATACTTGTATTGCAAGACCATTCATCACTCATTTCAAGTTAAAATTTATAAAACATTTAGCTTGTCTTGCAAAACACTCACAGACCAAGGTTTTACTGTATTTTATTTGGTTACTTATGGTTAGGGCTGGGTGGGGGGTCAGGTGTCATTGTTGGTATTAGGGTTTTGCCCATAGAATTGAATGGTTGGTCCCCACAAAGACATGAATAAATATAGTTGTGTGTGTGTACACACAGCTGTACACCACAGCCTTTGAAAACTGCCTTTTAATCATCTCTCTATACGTTTGAGACTTAATTTTCCCTGTTTTTAACCCATCAATAAGAGGGGAGTGGCTTTACATTTTCTTTCTACTGAGTTTTATTGGCAAAGTTTTTTTAAACACATAATTGCTGACATCTTCATTTGTTACTGTAGTGCTCGATTATTGTCATATTAGCAAAAGATGATCCGATGACACACATTGATGCCCTGAATCAAAGGTTATGTTCATATTTTGCCTATTAAATATCAATATCAGCGAAGATACAGTCGCAGTAAGATGAACTGGCTTCAGAATCATTCTGTCAGTGGAGCTCAAGGAGTATTAAAATTCTGACTGCAGATTTTACTGCGGCACTGGATTGATGTACTTCAGTATAATTGCTTTAATAATATTAATGTCTCCCTTGCCGTAGAGCCTTTTACATGGCAAACTTTTCAAAGCAGAAAAACAAAATGTTATCCATATTCACGTTGCTTATCCAGTGCAGGAAATGTATCACGGGACACCATGCAGTGAAATACCATCAGACGGTATATATATATATACACACACACACACACACACACACACACACACACACACTGTGGCACATTTACAGGCATCAGATTGCCTGACTGCAGATTCTTCCTGTGCAACACAGCAAGAACATGCAAGCGCCGCGCACACAGAGCGAGATTCGGATCCCCCGCCTGGGAGGTGTGAGGCAACCATACGACCCACTGAGCCACCATGCCGTCACACGCTGGGGAATGTGACAGAGTAAATCACCGTAAAAATGACGGATTATCTGCCTTTTTATGGGGATACTTCAGGCCTGTCACACTGTAACTGCTGGACTGTCCAACAGTATTTTATTATTTTTAAATGATTTGGCAAGTTATCACAACAGTATATGAAAATTCATCAAAATTGTCAAGCAGGTCAGTCACAAGTAGACATGCTGTCATAAACAATAAAAATTGAACTTTTAGATGAATGTCTCTCTGACAGCAGTCTTATCGTTTTAAAACTTTAAATTCTTCACTTTCCCTAAATTATTAATTTCATAAATCAGAAAATCCACTTTATTGTTCTAATATATTTTGGGTAATGTCATTCCATCACAAAGATTTAAGATCATCGCATAGTCTCAGGCCAGATGTCTGTCTGGGAATCATATTCATATAAACAGTCTAAATGTGTGCGTTAGGAAAGTGTGTTGAAAGGTGTTTTATTATTACACAGCTTTCAAACTGTCAGCAGTCTGTAATTTTCTCACTCCAAATGGCGGGTCTATAAAGCGACGGTGAGAAAGCTGTCAGTGTGGTGGTTTGAGGGGGCAGTCTGCGATGCCGGTGACCTCCAAGCTTCTCGCTTCTCTGCCTGCGCAGGGCGTTTCTGCGGCGACAAGCTGCCCGATCCCATCATCTCCACCGACAGCCGGCTGTGGATCGAGTTCCGCAGCAGCAGTAACTGGGTGGGCAAAGGCTTCTCGGCTGTCTATGAAGGTACCTGCCCTCACTGACACTCCTGACCCCACCCTCTGTGCCTCGTCTGCCGTTTACAGTGCTGTGTTCGCATCAAAGAAAACGACGTGTAAATGATCGTCTTGTTGGTGTAAAACTCTAATATGTCTGTCAAAGGGTGTCTGCCTTTTCAAAGCCCTTCCTGAAGTCACCCCAGTATTTGCAGCAAACACCCAATACACTTTTTTCCCTCTTAGCCACTAGCTGCCATCTTTGGTTGATAAATACAGCAATGGGTTATTTAACTAATTAAGTTCATTAATTAAGTGAGCTGGTTGTGGAATTTAATGAATACTTGGAATGGCTGCGGTGTCCCTGAGGAGACGTTTGGGAACTGAAGTGGTGTTTATCTAACCATCCAAGCAGATATCTGAAACTTTTTGCCGTGTTTAATGTGTTATCCTTAATGTGCATGTGCTCAATTGAGTAGATACAGTTACTCTCCAGATAAATAACGTAACATTTTTTCACAGTACCGCACTTTTACTGATGCGGCCGGCGTTTTTGTCCAAAGCGTCATACAAGTGAGGCAAATAGCACATTTTGACCATACATGCCGACAAGTGGTCGACCAGGCATGAGCGCATCTAGGCTGAGCATCTAATGAATGAGCAGTAATGAATGTAAGCAGCGTCAGAGAAGAAGCATTTCAGGCGTAGCTCGCATCTAAAGAGCCTGTTGTAATTACTATTATCGTTTTGAAGTGCCGTTAAGCTGCCGCCTCGGTGAATACCCCTCTTCCCCCGTCTCTCAGCCATCTGCGGTGGGGAGGTGAGGCGCGACAGCGGGCAGATCCAGTCCCCCAATTACCCCGACGACTACCGGCCCAACAAGGTGTGCGTGTGGAAGATCACCGTGGCCCAAGGTTTCCACGTGGGCCTGACCTTCCAGTCGTTCGAGGTGAGGGGAGGGGTGCAAGCAGAGCGCTTTTCAGGCCCTAGAGGCCAGTCCTGGTACTTCTCAGTGGAACCCATTAGGAGTATCAAAGAAGACAATTTTATCAGAGTGACCACTCAGAAGTCGTTTGGACTCAGCAAGAAGTCCCAAGTCTGCATTCAAGGACAAAATTACACGATTCATTAAGAAATCTATAAAGATTATTATGAAGGTTAAAGTTATTTATGCATTATTTACTCCTTAAATATTCCACTCATAATTATCTCAACATTAGCAAATGCAACTTACAAACACAAAAGATGGACCGAAAGATGAAACATTAAAGGAAAGAATGCTTTTGGGAGCCAGGATGTAACGATGTGCCGCGTTTTATTGGTGGATCTCGTACCCTTGGACGTCTTCACCCGAACCCTAACCCTTCCGCATTCCCTCGTCCCCAGATTGAGAGACATGACAGCTGTGCCTATGACTACCTGGAGGTGCGTGATGGACATTCCGAGAGCAGCCCCTTGCTGGGCCGCTTCTGTGGCTATGACAAGCCAGACGACATCAAGAGCAGCTCCAGCCAGCTGTGGATGAAGTTTGTGTCCGACGGGTCTGTCAACAAAGCCGGCTTCGCCGCCAACTTCTTCAAAGGTCAGAGGGCGACGTGCTCGAGCCCAGTGTCCATTACGGGGGTCACTCTTTTTCGTAAATCTCGATTTGTATACAGGAACCATGATGTATTTAATTCCGGAATTTATATTTGACTTCTCACTTTGTGTCCAAGCTTGTATTTATAGCCTATCATTGTTATAAACAGTTTTTAAATGGTTGTTAGTCTGTTAAACTTTATTTGACCTTTCATTTGGCTTCAAAACACTGGTAATTTTTAAAAAACAAGTGCATTGCCTGCTTTGGGTTTTCAAATATCTTTCATCTCATTTGTGACTATTAAAAAAGTTATTATTGAATTCAAATGATAGTATAGAATTGTTGCTACCTAATTGTTATGGTAATGGTCATTTTAATGCGACTGACAAGTCAAAAAGAAGTCCGAAGTAACAGTGAATCCGCAGAGTTGCGTAATTCAGGTCCAGAGAGTAAAAGTCCAGACCAAGATTTTGGTTCAACCAACCAGCATAAAGAGTGATGGTCACAGAGTACTCAACTTGTTGGGTGAAACAAAATCCCAGTCTGGACTTGTGCTCTCTGGAACTGAATTACCCAACTCGGGTGAGTCAGTGATTCAGCAGCTTGTATGGGGTTGATGTGGGGGTGCCTGGGATGGACAGGCAGTGTGTCACTGTGAGGAACACAGCGCTGACTTCATGTGTCACGGGAGCAGTTTGAGGCTGACGGTCCGGCGTGTTGATGGGGGGGGGCTGCGCCCGAGGGTTAGCGACTCAGTGCTCGTCCCCCCCGCCTTCCGTAGAGATGGACGAGTGCTCCAAGCCAGACAACGGGCGGTGCGAGCAGCGCTGCGTCAACACGCTGGGCAGCTACCAGTGCGCCTGCGACCCCGGGTTCGAGCTGGCCTCCGACAAGCGCAGCTGCGAAGGTACGTATCCCAGCATGCCCTGGGCCCTGCTCGCGGTTTCACCGTGCACCCCGAGAGGCCTCATAAAACATTTAATCGGTGATGATTCGGGCAGCCGGGAGTTACTGCTGACCTTTCCTTAGATCGCACTGACCGGACGGTGCCATCACAACGCCCTCCTTTAACTTTCAGGGATGCAGGCAGTAGCGTGATACGGCCAGTATGGGGCGCCGGCGGGTCTCTCGATCGTTAGCGGTGCGCATTGCACTGTGTTGCAGGCTTCGCCGCTCTCCTCTCTCAAAATGTCCCCTCTGTCGGCATCTAGAGGAAATCCCATGAAACTGCGTCTCAGGCTTGAAAGTGGCCCAGCTCCCCGTGGCTTTGGGGCAGACAAGTATAGGAGGGTATAATGGCAATGAGGAGAATAAAAGTGGTTTGCTGGACAGCCTAAAATAAGGGTCTGGAGAGCTTCTGGTATCAGTGAGGACTGAGAGGCTCAGCAGGAGCCTCTACCCTCAGGCCATCGCACTAATTAATGCTTAATTGGCAGTTGTAATTAAACATTCACTCCTTGCCCATGCAGCATGCAAATCACGGGAGCTATGTTGTCCATATCTTGTTTTCCTCCACTGTTCCTTATTCATTACATATGTCTTATACTGTTACTTTTTGTCATATTGCTTTTCAGTAATTCTCACATATGGCAAGAGTTGATCATCTTGCATTTCGCCGCGGGTTATAGTTGGACTACATACCTTGCATGTGACAAATAAAACCCTTGAATCCTGAATCCTTGAATCTTAAAAAGTCCAATAAGTAGGGGATGACTGGTGCTCAGTGATGACTGGTGCTCAGTGATGACTGGTGCTCAGTGATGACTGGTGCCCAGTGATGACTGGTGCTCAGTGATGACTGGTGCCTGGTGCCCATTGATGACTGGTGCCCATTGATGACTGGTGCCCAGTGATGACTGGTGCCCAGTGATGACTGGTGCCCCGTGGTTCCAGGAGCTCGAGGTGTCCAGTAGCAGACAGCACGCCCGTGCTCCACATGCACCCTAATGTTTATCTAGCCGACGCTTTTGTGTAACATGACTTGTAGCCGAAGCGGATGATAAATCACAAGCACACAGCTGCCAAGGAGTCAGATTAGGTAGAAATGCTGCTAGGATAATCCTCCGTTGACTGACCAATAACATGGGAATTAGAGCTATACAAAACAGAGCTTAATGTCAGAAAAGCATCTCGCCTCATCACGCCGCCGCATGGCGCCTCCTGGTGGCGGACTCTAGCTCACGGCTGCTTCAACGGCTTAGCTTCAGCACAGCTGACTCTAATACTGAGATACTACTAAAGGGCCTGAGTATCTAATTTAACACACAATATCAGGTGTGTTAAATTAGCACTGTACCTGAGCTCTGCGGAGTGGTAGCTCCAGGAGCAGGGATGGACAGCTAACTCTGGGAGGTCTCCAGGCGTTCCCAAACTAGCTGCGTGATAAAATCTCTGCAGCGTACCCTGGGTCTGCCTTAAACTGAGGTCGCCCTCGGTTTATGAAGTCCTCCCTCTGTCTCCTGCCGTCCCTGCCGTGAAACCTCATTCGGGTAGCTTGTGCTCACAGCCCTGTTCATCCCGTCGTCACCCAAAGCTCATGACCGTAGGTGAGAATGGGCACACAGACCTTTAAACTACAAACCTCATCTTACCACTTAACTCCCGCTTCACCAGCACGGACCTCCCCAAAACTGCAGTTACCTGCAAAATACACCTGTCAATCTCGTGGGGGGGGGGGGCAGCTCATAATAGCTGTCAGGCATCATGTAATTGGGTGACAGGCATGAGTGGGAAGGAGCTGAATAAGTATTTGAACAAATAAAGCAAGTCTAATAGGAAGTAAATCGAAGTGCAGAATACGTTTGCATTTCTTTAGCTGATACTTTTGTGCAAAGCGACATACAAAAGCAGCATTCAGTGCCTTGTTAAGCTGCTTTTTATTTATTTATTTTTTTAAAGTATAAATACCATTCCAGGTTCTTTTTGAATCCGTTCTCTTCTAAATCGTATGCCTCCCTATCGCCTCTCCGCGGTCCTCGTAATCCTCACCTCCACTGTTCTGTGGTCTTAATGGGGCAGGTGGGCAGCCCAGGCCACACAGGCGAGTGTGCCCCCCCCCCGTCACAGATTCACATCCCGCCAGTCGGTGATTTACGGCCCTGTTTAAGAACTGCTGGACAGCGGGACCCCAAAGATGAAAATCACCCCCCCGGCAACCTCCCCAGCTCAGATCCCTTCCTCAGAGACGCTGGTCGAGTTTGCCAGTTAATTAAAGTGACTAAAAATGCAGAAGGATGTCGAAGGACTGAAGGGACACGTAAAGGTCACGTGACGGTGAACGGCGCGGCGGGTCGGCGGGTAAACAGCCCGCTCGTCTCGGGGCCAGAGGGTTACAAACTAGCCGGCCATTACAAAGCTCATGTTTCACTTTATGCCGAGTGACGTTCACTTGAATTCGTTTCCCCGTCGCTTTTGTCATATTAATAGTTTTTTAGATGCCTGTAATGAAAGTCCTTGTAGGATTAAATTGCGCCTGTCACAGGCGAGTGTGCCCCCCCCAGAGCCCAGCAGTATACATGCTTACCTGCCGTCTGCTATTTGTATGCTTGCCTGTGTGTTATGCTGTTTAAGAAAGGAAGACATGTCACATACTAATGCCCTCGGATGTCCCCCGACCCCGTCCACAGCTGCCTGCGGGGGCTTCATTACCAAGCTCAACGGCTCCATCACCAGCCCCGGCTGGCCTCGAGAGTACCCCCCCAACAAAAACTGCATCTGGCAGCTTGTGGCTCCAACACAGTACCGCATCACCCTGGTGTTCGACGTCTTTGAGACTGAGGGAAATGATGTGAGAATCGCACCAGAGTTGCTTATTGGTGATTCGTTAGGGTGGGATGGGGAGGGACTATGATTTGTTTGCTCTGATTTCATTGGGCGAGGAGGAGCCTCGAGGGTAGACCATGGGATGTCAGTTGGAGCTTCTGGAATGCCCATCCGCAGGTCTGCAAGTATGATTACGTGGAGGTGAGGAGCGGGCTATCCGCCGACTCCAAGCTGCATGGCAAGTTCTGCGGGGCTGAGAAGCCGGAAGCCATCACCTCACAGTACAACAACATGCGCATTGAGTTCAAGTCCGATAACACCGTGTCCAAGAAGGGCTTCAAGGCGCAGTTCTTCTCCGGTGAGCCGACAAGGAGGTCTGGGTCAGGGGGGCAGGGGGGCGCTTGAGCTGGCACTGAGGTCTGTTCCTATCTGCTCCTCCCCCCCCCAGATAAGGACGAGTGCTCCAAGGAGAATGGGGGCTGCCAACATGAGTGCGTCAACACCTTTGGGAGCTACACCTGTCAGTGCAGGAGCGGATTCACGCTGCACGAGAACAGACACGACTGCAAGGAAGGTGTGCCGCCCCCCCCCTGTCTTATACTGCACAGTCCTGCGAAATGTGAAACCGCACTAGGGGCTATTTTTAGGAAATTGTTCTCAGTTTGCTCGTGCCCTTGGGAGGCTGTGGCATGGGGGGGTGTCTCTGGGGGGGGCACATGAGGCTGAGGCTGTGATTGTGTCCTCTGCAGCGGGATGTGACCACGTGGTGACCAGCGTATCGGGTACCATCACCAGCCCCAACTGGCCCGATAAGTACCCCAGCAAGAAGGCGTGCTCCTGGGCGCTCTCCACCACGCCGGGACACCGCATCAAGATCGTACGTGTGCCCGCAGCCCCCACCCTCCCAGCCGCCCACTCGTCTCTCAGGCATTCGCGGAGCTGACGCCCCCCACCCCCCGACTCCCTGGAACAATGGCTTTCCGAATCTCGTTAACGTGTCTGCCTGTGTGAATAATTGTTCTTATTGGCCCCCAGTCTTTGTTTGCTGAATGAGGACTTTTGCCCCAATTTTTGCATATTTATTTCTATTTAATGGAAATTAGGGCACAAAGTTATGCTGTTCCCTTAAAATGACTGATTCTGTTACACACTCACTGTGTGTGTGTGTGTGTGTGTGTGTGTGTGTGTGTGTGTGTGTGTGATGATACCCCTGGCCTTGCACCCTGTATTTCATAGAATAGGTTCCAAGCTCATTGTGAAGCTGTTCTAATTAGATGGATATATGAATGGAAGGATAAATAGACAGACAGACGTAAAAGAAAAACCCACCAATCTCTGATGCTATACTTGTTGCCATGGCGAGAGAGTGAGGCTCATGTCCATCCCGTGTTCCTCCAGGCATTCAACGAGATCGACATGGAGGCCCACCTGGAATGCGCGTACGACCACGTGGAGATCTACGATGGACGTGATAGCAAAGCCCCAAGTCTGGGCCGCTTCTGTGGTACCAAGAAGCCCCAGCCCGTCTTCTCCAGCGGCAACAAGATATTCCTGCGCTTCTTCTCCGACAACTCAGTGCAGAGGAAGGGCTTCGAGGCGTCACACACGGCAGGTGTGTCCCGGGGATGGCCCGCCTCCTATCTGTCAGGCAGCCTTATAAGGGCGCTCCGGTAGTCACGTGACGCCCCTCCTCACCCAATCATCCGTCACGTGCTCCTGACTCTGTCTGTGTGTCCAGAGTGTGGAGGTCGCCTGAAAGCAGAGGTCAAGACCAAAGACCTGTACTCCCACGCCCAGTTTGGGGACAACAACTACCCCAGCGCCTCTGACTGCCAGTGGGTGATCTCAGCCGAGAAGGGCTACGGCGTCGAGCTCATCTTCCAGACCTTCGAGATCGAGGAGGAGGCAGACTGTGGCTACGACTACATGGAGCTGTTTGACGGCGCTGACAGCAAATCTCCCAGGCTGGGCCGGTACTGCGGGTCAGGGGTGAGCTGCCTCCGCTTAGGGCCGTGGTTCCGCCCCTGAGCGGCTGATATGTTGAGACCGACAGGCTCGTTACTGAATCACCAGTGCACTGGGCCCTGCAGTCGCACACCTGTCACACAGTGCTAATGGACCGCCGGGGGCTTACGGGTTTCGAACTCCATTTCCAAATATTAATTACTTTTACCAAAGTTTCACCCCCCCACCCTCGATCTTAATCTGTCACGTTGTGACTGGAGGACAGCTCTCCTCGATCAGCTACAGGGGCTGATAAAAGTAGGTTGTGCCCGTCGTAATCGGCGATAAGGGCTCCGGGGAGGCGGGGGAGCCAGAAACGGAGCTGTGGGGGGGGGATGGGGCGTCAAGGCATCAGCTGAAGAGGCTGAGGAACTTGGCAAGATGCCAACACCCATTACCGTGATTCCCCCGGGGGGGGTCACACCGGAGAGCCCTCTGTTAGAGCGGCGGTGACGGATCCATCTGTTCGGCGTGGTCTAAAGCACCACGCGCCGGTGACCTCTGCCTCTCAGTGCGGGCTCAAGGGTCGTTTACATTCCTGAGGCAATTTTTATTTGCGGAAGACCACAATATCCACCAATGCGCCCCCCAAGGTGATTTTAACTTAACACTGACACGGGTCATGAAATTCAATTCTATGACTTTTAACGTGTAGACCGTATCTTTAGTGACATTTTTACCTTCTTTTTTACGGGAATGAGTTGTTCTGAAGTGTATTGCTGAAATGGCTAATTGAGCAAAGTCGGCAGTGGTTGGAAGAGTTGGTGTACCTTCTGCTTAAAGCTGATTGGAGGGCAAGTGGTGACCTCATTCTGTCCCCGCCTTCTTCAGCCTCCAGAGGAGATCTACTCTGCGGGCGACTCCATCGTCATCAAGTTCCGCTCCGACGACACCATCAACAAGAAGGGCTTCCACGTGCGGTACACCAGCACCAAGTTCCAGGATACGCTGCACTCACGCAAGTGACCTGTGGGCACTGGGCGGGGCCACGCACGGGGGAGGGGGGGGGCGACTGGGGCCCAAGGGGAGGCGCCAGCCCATCACCTGTAGAAGCCCAGCCGCCAAGACCACCCGGGCGTGGAGGATCGGGCGCCGGACCACCGACCGCACCTCAGCCCCCTCGGGCGGGGCCCCTCCCCTGGACTGAGAGGAGTAAAGCCATTCAGCAGCAGACCTTGTTTTTAACTTTTTTTATGGTTCTGATTGGGGGGGGTGGGGGGTGGAAACTGGGGGGAAAATCGATCGACCTCAATTTTTTTTCTTTTTTTTTTTTTCTTTTCCTTTTTAAATGCCTCCAAAAACGAACATCACATTCACTCAGGATTTACAGGATCAGCCGGTCAGATCCCTCCTAAAGTCGGGCCCCCCCAGCACGCCAGGAGGGGGGCGAGGGTCCCGGGAGGTGGTGGGCCGTGGGGGATTCGTGAAGTACACCTACCCCCTCCTTCCTGATTTCTCCAGGATATACCTCCCCCCCCCAACATCTGCCCCGTCGTTCCCTTCTGTTAAAGGACTTGTATCCGTATCCGGATCTGTACCCATGACCCTTAGCTTCTGACGCTGTATTCCGGAGAGTTTGCATGTCTCCCCAAGGACGGACGCGGAAGGCAATGCGTGCAGTCCTGCTCCCAGCACCAGCCTTTATAATTGGCCAGCCTCTGGCTTCCTGGCCAGGATTAATTTTCCTCATTATTACCCTTAACAAGGAAAATGAAAGAAACAGTTATCTTATTAAAGGACTAATAAATGAAATCTGCTCTCTGTCTGCTGGCTGTTGCTTCCCTGTCACTCAAGCAGCTGTCACTGTCACGCGTTTGGGGGGGGGGCGGCGCTGAGGCCTTTTGTCAGAGGCTGCGGCCTGTTGCACACCGCAGCCCCGGGTATGATTCATGAACGCTTTCATCGTGTGGCTCCTCTGTGGCGTGTTATTTTCGACTGGAGGTGGTGCCATCTCTCTGTCCCGGTGCCCCCTCCGTCCTTCCACCGGGGGCCCGAACGCCTAATGAGAGCCGTTTCCAGGAGGACGCGCTGGCCTGTCCGAGCCCGACGGCCCGCCTTCACCAGACAGGGACGGGTCAGCCCCGACGCGGGTCACAGGCTGGTCGCCGGCCCCCTTCAGAATCTGCAGAGCCTGTTTCCATGGCGACGTGTGTGGTGCAGCACCATGTACTGTAAATGTGTGGTGGTGGCATCTCCGATCCTCCAGGTGTAGCTCCTCACAGATACAGCAGCAGCTCTGTTGGGGGGTGCAGGAGTTGCTAGGAGACGGCCCCTTATTCATAACCCCTCCATCCCTGATCCTGTCCTTATCCCTATCCCCATCCATTTCCCTGCCTTGATGTCTTCTCTCTTCCATATTCCTCTCCGCCTGTATTGCCCTTTTTATTGCCCTCATATCTTTATTTGCATCCCACCCCCATTTTATTCCTCCTTTATCCCGCATCTATCCACATCTCTGTTCTTCATTTTACGCCTGCCCTCATCCTTGTCCCTTTCCCCATCTCGCCATCCTCCCCTTCATGTTCGGGATCAGTCTTGATCTAACGGCCCCGCGCCTGCTCAACTGCACGATTTCATTTCTCCGATTCCCTGATTTTCTTTATTTTCTTTCTGTGTCGCTATTTTCCATGAGTCATTGCCTCCTTCATTGTCGCTTTCATCTCCAAGGGTCCTGTTTGTAGTGGCTGCCCTGGAGAGGGGCATTCCACAGTATTGATTCTTCTAAAACGTTCCTCAGCCTCAGCTTGTATCGAGCTCAAGTTGCCACGGCGATAATGTTCATGCTAAAATTTCAATATGGGATGCCGACGGTAGGCAGCTTGTTTGTCTGGGCGACTTCCAACCTTGTTGAGCGATTATGTTTATTTTTATTTAACTTTCCCCCTCTCAGCCCTTTTTTGCCCCTTTTTTGAGTCGAGTTCTCAGCCCCGTTTCCATTTCTTCATCCCGGTCGATGTTGATTTATGCGTGACCTGCCTGCCGCCCGCCTGTTTTCCCCTCTCTGCTTCATTCCCTGTATAATTCCTCGGTACCTTCACCTCATACCCGCGTCCTGCATTTCAAACCGCAAATGGAGGAGAAGAAAACGGGGGAGTGTGCTAATGAAAAAAAAAAAAGCTGTGAGACTCTGATGACTGTGTTGTTGCCTCTTAGCGTGTCCCTCTTAGCATGTGCCTCTTAGCGTGTGCCTGTGCCGCTTTGCTCTTAGCGTGTGCCTGTGCCGCTTTGCTTTTAGCGTGTGCCTGTGCCGCTTTGCTTTTAGCGTGTGCCTGTGCTGCTTTGCTCTTAGCGTGTGCCTGTGCCGCTTTGTTATTCTCCAAGACGTGCTTTTCCAATTAATAAAAAATCCAGGTAGTCAATGTTGCCAAGCATCGTAGTTCCCAGAAAAGATTTGTTTTAAATTTGTCTTCATTAAAACATTATTTGTCTATTTACATTTATGTATCCAAAATTTTCACTCCATCAAGTTTATGCAAAACTTGATTTGTATGTGTGAAAATGACGCGTATAAAATGAGCTCCTGTTATTCTTGCATAAATTAAGTTTGTCTAAACATCAGTTTCAATATGTGACTTTTGGTATGATTAATATTTTTATTAATAATATTATTGTCTTGCTTAGGCTAACGTTTTTAAGTGCCTTTTGTGGTTCTGTGTCGACGTGCTTCGGCTCAGCACTAGCTGGTGCAAACTGCCAACACGCCGACCAGTCAGGTCGATAAGAGACGGCCTTGTGAGAAGGAAGCCGGGTCATTTTTCTTTCTCTATTATTCATGTGTTTGTTTATCGAATCTAAACAAATTCCTGGCCTTGGACTGGAATGTTTAATGTGCTTTGAGGTATGAAGTCTTGAGAGGAGGTCGGCATCAGAGTTTAATGACATTTTAATTGGTTCTGCCTGTTCTGTATTGTATGCCGGAATCTGTAAGAGCATCGAGAAACACCCTGTGCTTCCCTGCATTATGAAGGTAAGCCCCTCGGCTAGGCCAATCACTCTTTACGAGCAAACATTTACTTTACATCAGAGTCTTACTCCCGGCACTGATCTCCTGTGCTTGTGCTTTCAAAAAAAAATGTCTCTGACAAATGTTTTATACCTCTGTCATCCAAATGAGCTACCCCCCCCCCCCCCAATGTTTGTCAGAAATACCTTCCCACGGCATTCGGAATGTCTTGGTGGAAACTCATTTTAAGCGCCATGAAGTAAGTAGCTTCACAGTTGAGGGGGAATCTAAAGACATGGTCTCCCATAACATTTAAGTGGATGTTAACCTATTGGTATTCTAAAGGTGTCTGGAACATAGAGAAACTGGATACGTGTGTAAATGTTTAATAGATATTACCCCTATAAACTACATTGCCAGTCAAAACTTTTTGAACACTTGGAGTTTTCTGCATTTTATTACAGTTTAGGCACTATCGGTGTCTCATAAAAAAGAAAAAATGGTCCAGAATGGCAATTAATTACGGAAAAAAAATATTCAACAAATGACAAACACCACTTACGTAGTTAAAGAAACAGGCTAAATATTAGACTCATAAAAATGGCCGTCTTCTGCTGTGATTATTGCTGAACAAACCCTATTCATTCTGTTAATTGAGGATTGAAGGTTCTCTTCAGCACCGCTAATGATAAGCACTAGCTGGCTGTGTCACCTTGGCAGATTACGAAAGTAATCCGTTAAAGACAGGTGGAAAGTTCAGGTCCAGAAAGTACAAATCCAGACCAAGGTTTTGTTTCAGCCAATCAGTTGAGTCCTCTGTGACTGTGACTCTTTCTGTGACTGTGACTCTTTATACTCACAAGTACAACAACTGAAACAAAACCTTGGTCTGGATTTCTACTTTCTGGAGCTGAACTTTCCACCCCTGTCTTTAATGGATTACTTCCGTGAGTGACTTCCTCAGCGTTGGTGACCTTGATCTTTATATACAATGATCAAAAAATCCTTCCAGAAGTTTACCAAAAATGCTAAAATATGGTGTGTTAAAAAGCTCTAGACTGTGTATATTCGTACCTTTTGAAGTCTACAAGCTGCCCATCTGCTTTCAGTTCTTCAACAGTCACATCACAAGGACTGCGACAGCTGGGTTAAGACCATCAATTAGGTTATGCTGAAACATATTTACTCAAAGAAAAACAAAACTTGGTAAGCTTTGAAATTGGAATGATGCTTGTTTTCAAGATTACCTAGTTTGTTAGTTTTTTTTTTTAAAGTGTGAAGTATACCACTCTTGCTTTTGCGTGAGTTCTGCGTGCGCTGTCTGAGCCAATCAAAGTCATTCTCATCCCTGCTGTCAGACTCACTCATAGACAGCGTGGAGTGTTTGTGAGAAATTTAACGAAATGAGTGAGGAGGAGGAGAGACGCGAACGGGTTCTGGGGCCTGTGTCACGAAACGATAGCCAAATTACTTGTTGGATTTAAGGTACCCCAGTATAAATAGACTCTATCTTGGTTCAATTACATTTACTCCAGACTACCGTAAATCTGACAAGTTATCCAGCATTGCAAGAGATCCAGCTTTGTGATACAGACCCCTGGCCATCAAATGACATTGGTCTTTTGCTTTATGAAAATATTTCAGATCCCATGGAGACATTGAGCAGGAAGTGGTTTGGATGCCGCAGCTCAGTGCCTGTTGACACAAATCATGACAAGACAAACTTGGTAGTTTTAGCATGATTGTGTTATTTATTGCGGACAATTAAATATCACAATGTGAATTTTCCCAATATTGTTCAGCTCTATTAAAGACCCCCCCCCCTAGTCCTGACAGGGATGAGCAGTTTGAAGACCTACCTGTCTCTCTGCACGCTGTAAGCATTTATTGACTAAATCATCTGGAAATGAGTTACCCTGGGAAGCTGAAGGGAGGGGCACGTCCCACGCAGAATCCCCCAGGGATTCCCCCCACCCCCACGGACAGACATCTGCAAACTCTCCACGAGCACAGCCAGAATGGGAATCAACCCACACCCCCGGGGGCGTGAAGCTGCTGGGCTCCCCACTGAGACTGCTCACCTCCCTCGCCCCACTGTTATTTATTATTAGTGCCGGGTTCACATCCCTTTAGGGCGTCTCCTGCCTTTGGGGCCCCAGCCTTACTGCTCTGCAGCCTCGAGAAGGATAAACCGATACGGGAGCCGGCTGGATCACGGGCTCTTTATCAGCCGGCTGCTTGATAAGGCACATGGTAAGAAGGCCGCTTCCCCAATGTTAACCGAACCCAATGTGCCAGCTCAGTGTTTCTCAAACCCTTCTGGGACCCCCACGAGAGTTCAGGTTCTGTGGACTGTCCGGCAGAGTGCAGGGAGCGAGCAGAAACATGGACTGGCTGGGGGGGCGGGCTGCCCGTGGACTGGGCTGAGAAACACTGGCTAATCCGCTAACAGTTTAGCCTATATAGATTGAACCGATTTAAATACCTGTCACGAGGGTGGGGGCCTTTGTGCGATTGGGCAAACACTATGTATATTGAATAGGTAAACATAATGCATTCCCTCATAATAAGCTAAGTGAATGCATACAAGGGAGACAAGCGTTATACAGAGCAGGCCGTGATGAAAGGGGCCTGCACCATCTTTTTCATTCAGATGTGTTTTCTGTGGCTGGATCTGTTTTTAGCTTTCCAGGAGCGTGTCTTTCCCTCCCAGCAGCAAAGCATACCTGACTAGTGGAGATGAAAGCTGCCTGACTGCCTGCAAGTCTTTCATGGGTGGAAAAATATTCCCCAACTGTTAAATCAGCATTCCCCAGTCGCCAACTTGCGTTTCCCATGCGGTGCGGCCGCTTTTATTCCAGTTTCCTCGATTAGGCGGCTTTTTTTTTTTTATGTCTACTGGATATCGATTTGAACTTGGCATTTGCTGAAAAGGCGTCTGCTCGAATCTTGTGTAAAACGCATCCAATATTAAGCTATGGAAATTTGACATGATGACCATTTCCAGTGATCTCTTCCCTTATTGGTTACAGGCAGTTAAATTTGCGCACTGACAAGGTCCCAAGGGTAAGTAACGCACCGGTGGGTGTTCATTCCGTAAGGCTTGTCATTCCATGGGTGTTGTATTTGCTGGATTTATGTCTTTACAATTCCATTGATTGACTAGTCATCGTCTGGGCCAATTCTGAGCAGATTTGGTCACTCGGAGATCTCAATAAAGGTTCTGTTTATCATGTGACCTGTTCCTGAAGTAGAGGAGTTGTGTAATAGCATTATAGTGACGTGTGAAGCTTTCTGGACCAGGACTCACAAACATCAAGTCTGTGTAGGTTTGGGCAAGAAAGGAAGTATGTCTTAACATGCAAGCCTGAAGCTGGAAACATTTTTATGTAAATTTTTTTTCCTCCAGTCGACAGAGAGCCCGTAGTAGGGTTTTCTAAAGAGTCCATTTGGGCGATGTGACAGGCTATTATATAAAAACAAGTCCGACCACAAGGGCTGATTTTTTTATACACATATTACTTTCTGTCTCAACTGGGTTATTAACAATAACGTCACAGGACTAAACATGAAGCCCGTTTTGGATGTTTCAATCTCCTCTGAGTCGCGCAACTTCACAACAGCAGTCCTGAATGTACTTGGTTCCATTTGCATTTCAGGTGGTTCCAAAATCCCTAAATTGATGAACGAAAACAGAGTTGACCTACATTCTTCATTTGTGGAGGTCTGGAGACGTTTCCTGAAATATTCTCAGCTTTTTCTTTTTTTTTTGACTCTTTACCATGCCACTGTTTGTGAATTTATTCAAAGATGCAATTTGTTTTTTTATTAAAGTTTTTTTTTTTTTTTCGTTTTGTGTTTTTGCTGCATGCTTTTCTGTCCTGGAAGGTTTCTTTGATAAACTGTAAAGCTCTAGGTGGATAAGTTGTTTTCACAGAATTCATCCGGGTAGGTCATGCGTGACATCAGTGGGGATGGGGGGGGGGGGGGGTAAAAAATGCTGCGGGAGGGGAAGCGGCGGGGGGAGGAGGTTTATCGTAAGCGGTTGGGTGAGGTTG